>MRZZ01003052.1:0-10112 GCA_002025285.1 Acanthamoeba comandoni | reverse complement strand
TTCAACTTTGAGGTTCAATGATATTTCTATTCAGCCTCGTCCAAGCCAGAGATGGATTGTCACTTCTTTAACCCTCAAGCAACTGCTATCGAAGGAAAAGATTCTTAGCCAGTTGTGCAACGTCTTCCCGTTGTGGAGAACTGCCATCGTCATACAAGAACAATCCAACCAAACAACCACAACAGATGCAACAAAGGGCTCAGAGGACCGCAACTTCTGGAACAATGTCAAAATTCCAGGCACAATGGGAAAGAACTGTGTAATTCTCAGTGCAGAAAGACAGAGATATCTGGATTTCTCAACTGCTAAATTTGTAACAGGTACCCCGTGCATGAGTTTGAGTCTTCCACTGATCGCCATTCTCACTTTCTTGCTTTTTTGCTCATGAGCAGGAAAGAATGTCAAGAATTTGGGATATCTCTATGCCATCTCTCAAAACGCTGAGGTAAATAATTCCCTATAAATCCATTGACGAGAGCAATTCTCCAATCAAGTGCGCACGGCTAAGCAAAAGATTTCAACTCAGATGATTCTGGACCTGGACTTGAACAGAGACATGCTCACTCCTGAGGCAGTGGATGCTAAGTCTTTGCAGACAATGGACGAGTTCCATTGTGTTGACCAAGTAACCTCGCCCACATCCCAGTAAGTGTTCTCCTTAAACTACTACTACAACAAACAATTTTGTTGTTTTTGAAAGAACTAAACCCTTGGGCGGTGGTGGTGGGAACTATTAGTCATGTCAACCCTTGTGTACACTTCAACCAACCGTCACTTTACCCTCTTGGTTTAGCATCCGCAAAGTATATGACGGAGGATACGCTTGTTCACGCAATTCCCGAGCAACTTGTACCCATCCAACAGGTTTCTTTCTACTTTTTGTGCAATTATTTTTGTTTGATTGACCAACAGCATTTTACTTAAGAAAATGGTTAGTAGCAGCAAGAAGAGGAAATGCCAAAAAAGTGATCATCTGGACCACAGACTCGCAACTGTGATGCCCCCGCTGTCTCCAGCCCCAGGTTTGTGAATGTCCTCGGCACACTTGCGAGGGACACGCCACACTCACCTTTTTAAGTTGTTCGTCACAATCCTACAGGCAACTTCGTGCCATTAGGAGAATCCAACACTCTCTTTCATAGATCTGCTTTTTGGGCGCTGCTTTTACCCAACGCCCTACCAAATTCCTCATTTGGTAAAATCTCGTCATGTGCTTTTTTGACCAATCAATTGAAGGCAATCAACTAAAGTCAACAACATGCAAATGTATCAATACTACGGAAGAAGGCCAGCTTGTCAGAGGCCTCTGGGCGCAGCGGCTTTTATGGCTGATTGGGGGGACTACTGCCTTGTTTCCATCCTCTGATTTTGTTGTTGATGATGCCTCTTCTCCGCTGTCATCCAAGGATTGTGAGGGTGAATGCTCAGATGGTGCATACTGCACTTGGGCCTATGGCTCTTGCGTCTCTCCCTCCCACGAACAAGCTACTTCTAACCCGATGATTCATGAAAGAATTCACCTTATGGAGCGTTTGTCTGAATTTCTGCTTCAATGGAACATCAACAACCAGTGTTGCTCTTTCACTCAAGCAGTATCCCAATTAACAAGAGCTTTATCAACAAGTGAGAAAATGGAAGAATTAAAAGGGCTCTGGGGAAAAAACAACGTTCTTCTTGATGCCTGGCTAAAAGATTTACAGAAGGTTAGGTTAAGTCTCAATGAATTGAGTGTGTGAGCTTTTTGGATAACAAAGTGTTTTTATCAATCAGATAGGATATAGTGTGGAAGAAGAGATTGAGAGGGTGCGCATGCGGAAAAGAAACGAAGGTGAGAAACCTTGCACTCCAGAGCCCGTTGCTCCCGTCTGGTAACAGCTCTCCGTCCCCACTCCGTTCCCCTTCCTACAATATCATGATGATGTTTATTATCAATTATTAAATTTGCTTATGATGTGTAAAACAACAATAAGGGGAGAGAATACCAGGAAGAAAGCAGCACTTCTAGTTGTAGCTGAGACGGACTATCCTTTTATTAAGAGGTTGGCACCACTGGAGCCGATGGTGGATGTGTTCATCTCCAGCTGGGGGAACAAATCCTCCTTCCACAACTCTGTCCTTTGCCAGGGATGCACATGGAATCAAGGACGTAATAAGCTATTGGCTCTGGCTATGCAAATGTACAAAGGCTATGAGTACATTATCTTCACTGATGAAGACGTTTCGCTGATTGAAAACACAGCTTTCAACGAAACTGCTGCTTTCACAGGTAATCTACAACTTTATAATAATGGCCCTACATTAAAAATGTGGCCACATGATTAGACGCCTTTATCATTTTTATATGCCCATACATCTTATTTTAATTTTTCAAGAATTAATGAATTATCCCTATAGTTATAAATCCTATAACTATTTTATTTGCTTTGGTTCTTTCATCATCACCATCATTTCGTCATTCATCGCTATGTTCTAAAAATTCTACTCATTTTCACACACATACCTTCCTAGGAAATGGGTGGTTGACTTTTCTCAACTATCTGGATGAGTATAGACCTCCTGTGGGTTATGCCCCCTTCTACTGGGGCTCACGGGCTTGGAAGAAATGTGTTGACCCACGCAATGAGATCAACGCAGTGTATTGGTGAGCCTTATTATCCACACTACACCGCAAGTAGGGTAGAGAGCAATATTGACATCAGTGATGGCTGTTCTCTGAACCTTTGATTCACTTCAGGTTTGATGGACTGTTCAATGCATTTCACATTGACACGATCCCGACATTGCTGCCCTACATTGAAGACTATGATTTCCAGAGTGTCTGGTACTCTCAGGTGCTGATGATCCATATGGCCAACGTTTTTTACCCCAACCAAGTCATCCAATTCAATCCTTTAGGTCGGTGTACCTTTTTATTATTATCATTATTGCAAGTATTTTAAAGATTCAAAAGTTCTTTGTTATCTAAATTGCTACAAACAAAACTTACAAACAGTTGCACAGAACCCAGTGCACAGGGATTATAAAAGAGCTCGCACGTTTAAAGTTCCAGAAGCTGCTCTTGAGAGTGCTTTGCTCAAACAAGAGGACAAGGACAAGATGATCACTTGCCACCAGAACTCATGGATAACAAGATTGCCTGCTGCCAATTTAGCTGGACAGCAATATTTGATGTCAAGAACGGAATTAGAAGAGAGAATCGACAAATCATCATTTGTTTGGAGCAGCATCAAGAAAAAAGAAGAAGCGATGAAAGCTGAGTCACATGGAGTGAGGCGGTTTTACAAAATGTTGAGCGAAAGAAAAAACAAACATAGATAATTCATATTAACAATAAAAAAAGATTATATTGACAAATAATAATAATATCAAAGGACCTTTTTTTGGCTGACGTCTTGATCCAAGCCAATAGAGCCCTTCTTCATTCATCTTCTTTCTTGATTGGTTTTGTTTTGGCTCTCACTTTCCATCAAGAAAGTCTTGGATGTGTGGGGAAAACCACCCAAAGTCCAGAAGGAACGCATCGTGGCCATAGATCGAGCTGCTTCTCTTAAGTCTCACGTCCTTTCCGTGTGCTGTGTGTGTGTGTGTGTGGATGAAACAACAACAACAAAAATGAATTCAAGAAATGTATTGTATTAGCAATAGTCATCATTCGCCAACAATTGTTTAAATATTTTTTTGTAGTTATTGTACCTTGGAGCAGATAGTACATGTGTTGTTGTTCTGAAATTGGAATCAGATAATCTGTGTCCACGCCCATTATCATTACTTGAATAAATGGTGTGTCAATCCACCAGAGGGGGTGGGGGGTTAATAATCTTTAGTTGCTGTGTATGAATATATTACGGGCCTATATATATATATTGCAATATTGCTCTTTGTTTTTGTTACCTCTTGAATTTATCTTCAGGAGCCCCGCTGAATAATTTGAATGGCCTGGAATGGGACAAATACATAAATCACACATTATACAACTCGTATGTATGCGTTACATTTAGCATTTCCTTACCTCTGGCCAAATCCATAAGATCTGTACATTTCCTACAAAGTTAAGAAATAAGTGGGTTGGTGTGCACGTTGTTTTTGTTGATGTTGTATGTGTGTTGTGTGGATACGAAGAACTCACGATAAGAGGAGATAACAGTTGGCGTCGTAATGATTCACAAAGTCTTTGGCTTTGGGTTTAAAAACATAACAGAACTCACTTAGTCATGGTGAACACTCGAGAAAGGCTTTCCATCATGGTTGGCTGTTACCTTTATTGAGTAAGTATTTTTCAACATCAAAATTTATTGCATGTCCCAAGTGATAGGGACCTCTGGCATTCCAATTAAACTTCTGATTAAACTCTTCTCGAGTACGATAAGTTATCATACCTATCACACAAACATACAGAGAGAGAGAGAGAGAGAAGAACCTTAGGGAGATTTAAGACTTGAGGCGTAAAAGGACAGAAATGTGATCATACCAATTTGGCGTGCTACAGCCATTCCATTTGTTGGCTTTTTACCCATCTCCAAATAATCTCCAGAACTATTGCAGAAGCAGAGGAATCAGATTAGTGACTCACTTCAGTAAAGAGAAGACAAAGAAATGATTTCACACAACTTATCGGTAAACTTTTACCAATAATCAGGATCAGTCAAGATGGCTTGTCTCTGTACATGTCTCAGAGCAACGCTTCCAGGTGTTGTCTTTCCTAAGAAATAATAGGAGAAGCACATTAACTGCATTCAATATGTGAGCAGTACCATTTCTGAAGGTGTATCTCTGTCCTATACCTGTGCATGATATGACACAAAGATTATCAACAAAATCTGAGTATTCTGATGCAAATGATAATGCCACACAACCACCTGCAGAGATAAGAACAACAAAGTTCAGAATCATCCGAGAGAGGTAGAGAGGAAGACAACAACTCCTTGTTTTGAGGATACCTAAACTTGCTCCTACGAGGCCATGCACCTTTTCAATACCCAGGCTGTCTAGTAGGAGCCTATGGCATCTTGCTATGTCTAAATCGAGGATAATATTCAGAAAGAAACTAAGGGAAAGGGTGTTATCTGCTTGACCCCTGTTTCATTAATACCTTTAGGTGTAATTTGAGGAAAATGTTTTCCATAAGGCCTTTGAGTCCTTGGATCAATGCTCTAAGAGTTTGTTAGTGAGGAAAAGAGTGATACAGTTTTTGAAAAGTATATATGTACCAGAGGAGAGGTTGTTCCAAATGGAGAACCCAATCCTGAAGGACAGATCACTCTGAACTTTTCTGTGTTAATGGCTCTATCCGGTCCCATCATTACTGTAAGAAAGGAATAACAACAGCCAAGGCTTAGGCCATTAACACTGTCACCACATCACGCTTGCTTCACTCTCACAAATAGATGCAAAATTGAGATGCATATATACTTGCCTTCCCACCAGCCAGCTTTTGCATCTGCCACACTGTGTTGCAGCATAAAATTGGTGAGCAAATGAGTGGATGGTTTTGTATGAATGGGAGCTTCTTCTCACCTTGATCTTCACATTTATTCGTGCACAGAAGTAACAGAATGGTGGTGTGGTGTGGCAAAATACTGAGTGAGTTTATATATGCTCACAACTATGCTTGAGAGACGAAGAGAGTGTGTACCTTGCATGACTGCCTACTGAAAGAGAAGGAAAGATTACCACCACATCTTTATTATCTGCTTTGCCCCATTCCTCCCATGTGATCTCCACCTGAACAACAAATGAGCAATCTCTTCTCTGTATTTTTTCAACTCTCATTTAAGTCACCTCAGGAAGGCAGCCTCCCAGCTCAAGAGGAAACGGTTTGTTTATCTTTTTCACTTTTCGCCCTGTGCTTGTCGAAAAGAGGGTCTGCTTTGTGTACACTGCACAGAAAGAAAGTGCCAAAGGGGTGGGGGGGGATTAGAAGCTTGGTGCAGGCAATGTGGATTGTGGACATGAGTCCAAAGAACTATGTGAAACTAACCTGATCTTGAAAAGCTCTGTACACAACTTCTGCTGCACTTGGTGGTGATGCGCTGCTTAGCTTTGCACTGCCTTTTTGGCGCTGCAGGCCACTTCGACCAGAGTGGTGCTGCTGTCCTAGAGCACTTCAGCATGTGTTCAATTACTTTTTTTTTTTCTCAAAGAGAGGCCAGTTGTTTATGCCTCCTATCCCAATATCTCTACTAAACAAGGGCCCCACTAGGGGAACAATTAACGGCGATAAAGAAGTGTGGAACAGAAAACGGCCACACTTAGTCCATCTGCACATGATGATGTGGAATGGATGTCATCCCTCTCTGTTGTTCTTCTGGAGGATATCCTCACATCCCACAACTGCCGCAACTACTACTCGCGATGTTGATGGCGGCGATATAAATCCGGGTTGCGCAAAAAATGGCGTTTAGGCGCGAAATTAATTCTGGTGACCTCTCCGGGACATCCACAGAAATCTTGCGGCCAACGAAAATCAAAAGTTCAGCGACGTTTGAATAAAGACAGGCGGACAGATTTTTAGGTAGCCTGACATCCCGACCACCACCGCGGTAGAATGCCTTCATGGCTGAAAAAGAAAAAGACAAAGAGAGAGAGGAAGGGGGAAAAACAGAATCAGGTCAGTGGTTTGGTTTATTATATTTTTCATACGACCAAACGCATTTTGGGTTGTGACAACCACACCAGGGCGAGAGAGATAACAAATGAGACATTTTACAAAGAAGATCTTCACGGGCCTAGCCAGACCAGCACCAGCAGCGGCCATCACCACCACAACAACAAAAGTGGTCCTCTGCCTCGGTACTTCTTCTTCTCTTTCTGCCCCGCGGCAGAGGCTGTGGAGCTCTTATGAGAATGGCATCGTGGAGGGATTTGTGGGCGCGGTTGGCAATACACCGCTTGTAAAGATCAAAAGTATAAGTGAAGAAACAGGCTGCAACATTTTGGCAAAAGCTGAATTCATGAAGTAAGTTGAGTGCGTGTGCACACAAGAGAGATGAATGAAAGAACTTACATTGCTTTGGGGAGATATTTTCATTTTTGTTACAACTTGCTCACACTGCCTCAGTCCTGGTGGTTCTGTGAAGGATAGAGCCGCCCTGTTTATTATCAGGCATGCTGAGGAAAAGGGTCTCATCACAAAAGGGGGCACAGTTGTTGAAGGAACTGCTGGAAACACGGGTAAGCACTGCACTACCCACCATGATGCAATTGCCATGTCTGGCTTGGCCCTTACATGTGTCAAATGTGTGTGTTCTTTTTTTTTTTGGAATTCTTCTTGCTGTCAAAGGGATTGGTCTTGCCCACATATGCAGAGCGCGTGGCTACAAATGCAAAATCTTCATGCCAAATACTCAATCACAAGAGAAGATTGAGCTGCTTCGATCCCTGGGAGCTGGTGACTTTGCCCTCTCACGAGCCCGTCGTTATATCACAAATATATGGACTCATTAATCTGTTATCCTTTCTTTCCGTACCATGGACTCATCATCCTTGATATCATCATTCTTTCTTCTTCTTCAAAGAGGTGGTTCCTGTACCTGCTGTGCCATATGAGGTACTGCATGATCAACAGTCCAAACTTGTACTTTCTAAATTAGCGTATTTGATAAAAGAGTTTCTAACAATTATTCTTTTTGTTCTTAGAATCCACAGAATTACAATCACCAGGCCCGAGACTTCGCTGCTTCTAATCCAAACACAGTTTGGACTGACCAATTTGATAACATAGCGAATCGCTATGGCCACTTCAGCACGACAGGTCCTGAGATTTGGTATCAGACCAACAAGAAAGTTGACGCCTTTACCTGTGCGGTACTTATAGTCTTCTTAGCTTTTTCCTGCAACATATGGCACTTGTGGGAGAGGTTTAGGTGGGCACTCATTAATACGTGTAAACATATTACATCTGCTTTCAACAGACGGGCACGGGAGGAACTCTGGCAGGAGTGGGCCTCTTCTTGAAGCAGCAAAAATCATCGATTCAAATCGTGCTTGCTGACCCTCCTGGGTCTGTTCTCTACAGGTAAAACTGAAAAGAGTGATCTAGAGTGTTCAAGTTTGGCTCTAATTTGGATTTCTTTATTAACAGTTATATTAAAACGGGCAAGTTTGAACGTTCTGGAAGTTCCATAACAGAAGGAATTGGGCAGGGCCGCGTCACCAACAACCTAAAGGATTCTCCCATTGACGATGCTGTCAGTGTTCCTGATGCTGACACCAGTAAGTGTGTTTTTTTTTTTCTGCTTCTATATCTATACCCATCTCTGTTTGGATAAAATCAAATAATACTCTCTTTCTATGCAGTTAAGATGTTGTTTAGACTTTTGGATGAAGAGGTAAGGGGATTATCCAAACAAATAAAGAAGACGTGAACAAACATACACACACACACACACACACCGAACGTGGTCTTGATTTTGGTGATTTTTGTTTCCAGGGACTCTTTGTTGGTGCCTCATCAGCTCTGAATGTTTGTGCAGCCGTGGAGACCGCACGAAAGCTGGGCCCAGGACACACCAGTAAGCACCACATCTTCCCCCAAAACAGCAAAAAAAAAAACAAATTTGCGTGCTTTGACCACCATTCTTCTTCTTCGTTTCGTTCATGGTCTATTATCTATTTATCTATTATTATTAGTTGTGACGGTGTTAAGTGATGGCGCGTACAGATATCAGTCGCGTTTGTTTAGTAAGAAATGGCTTCAGGAAAAGAATCTGCTTCCTTTGTTGGAGGACAAATATCTTCATTTGCTTCACTAGCAAGGACCACAATGCAGTGGAAAGAGTCGTTTTTGTTTCTTCTCAATTAAGTGAGTAAGAATGTTGTGGGGCCATCTGCCAGGATTGCTGATAATTATTATCAGCAATTAAATATAGCAATTTTTTACATTGTAATAATAACAGAATACATTGGCCACTCCACAACATGTTGATAGTTTGAACAACAGTGCAGCCAGCTGTCATGTAACCCACTTAATTTTCTAAAAGTATGTCGATCAGTTGGTGTTGATTCAACAGACAGAGAATGACCTCCCCCACACATCAACATTGCCACATCTAGTCACCTTTGGGTTCAAGTTTTGTAAAATGGCCAGATGTTTACCAAAATTGTTGGTTGAATGAGTGATAAAATGTAATTTTCTAGAGAGTGCAGAAACATCCAGATCCCTGCTGCAGCCACCAGAAAAAGAAAAAAAAGAAAAAAAAACAAAACAGTCACTGCATGCCACAGGGCCCAGTCCTTGGATGGCAAGCTACTTGACACCAATCCTCCAGCGCTACGCAAACAAGTACATTATCGATTTGCCTGATCTTCAGCTCTCCTTATGGAGTGGTGATATTGTCTTGCATAATCTCACCATTAGGGTGTCTGGTATGCCCCCCCCTCCCAACCAAGCAAAATCCAAAGCTTTGCCTGCACATTAATAATAATAATCAAAATGGCAGCATTGGAAGAAGAACTAAAAGGGCTTCCAGTGCGGCTGATCAGTGGATCAGTTCGAGAACTGCGAGTTCATATCCCTTGGAGTGCTCTTACTTCAGAGCCTGTAGAGGTAGGCCTGAGAACACTGCCCTCCATCACTACCCACTGTGCACCACCAGTGTGTATTTCCTTTTTTCCCCCATAGCATTCTGTGAAATAATTTGATATGCAGATAACATTGAGCTCCATTGAGTTGGTGGCCTCTGTGGTAAACTCCAGTAGCAGTGTTGATGCATCAGTTCCTGCCTCTGCCAGTGCTCCTCCTTCTCCTTCTCCTCATACGGATATACCAGAACAGAAAAAGAAAAGCTATAAAGGTAATTAATAACATAACAATACATTATTAAATATCTTTTGCGCCAAAAGGTTAATTAATTCCTTCGCACTTCTTCTTTGCTCAAAACGAAAGGACAAGTGGAAGATGAAGACGAAGAGGACGGAGAAGGTTGGGCGAATTCACTTATCAGGAAAGTAAAGCACAATATTGTTCTTCGTATCAACGGTTGTTCTATTACTCTTGTGGATGATATGGCAGGAGCTGTTGGATCTCTTCAGTGCTCATCAATGTTTTGTTACTCAACTAACCAGTCCTGGCAATCAGCCTTTGTGGTACTGTTTTGCACCAACATCCAAAAAAA
>MRZZ01003038.1:0-12155 GCA_002025285.1 Acanthamoeba comandoni | reverse complement strand
TATATATATGGCAGGCATTAACACATAAGTCAATGTGTGCTGGGCTGCCAGATGAGCGTCTGCTTAACTATGAACGATTAGAATTTCTAGGAGGCAAGCCCTGTTCCACCCCATCATTTGTTTTTTGTTTTTTTTGTTGTTAACCTTACACTTCTTAAACTCATTTAATCTTAACTTTCTTTTATTTCCACGCAGATTCGATTCTGAAGTTTGTTGTTACGGTCCATCTGTACCACAGCTTTCCATCGCATGAGGGCCAGCTCTCTATTCAGCGGAGTTTTCTCGTGATGAACGACACCCTCTCCTCATGCGCCACGTTGGATCCCTTGAAGCTCGACCGCTATCTCCTACACATAGCATCCCATAATAATAATAATAATAATGATAGTAAGGGCAGCTGCAAGCCAATCAAGCAAAAGGTCTTTGGCGACTTGTTTGAATCTTTGATTGGAGCCATCTATTTGGACAAAGGAATGAGCGCCACGTCAGCATCGATGATGCACCAAGGAGAGGCCTGCTCTGAGCAGCCACAGGAATGCCGGTGTGGGGTGGATGTCTTTGGGAGCTTCATTCATCGATACCTGATATCAGTCAAGGGCGACCAGTGCTCGACCGTGAAGCTGGTGGACGTAGACCCCAAGGGCGCATATCAAGCCATGCTGCAACAACATAAGCTCAGCATACCCCAATATAAGGTAAATTTTTATTAATGTTTGCTGCAAATTTATTAATATATTTATCTATTTTTGATTATTATTATTAATTATTTTTTGTTTCAGACTTTGGGCCAGATGATGGAGGGTAACACAGAAGTGATCGAAGTGGGGGTGTACGTGCATGACGAGCTCGTTGCCATCGGCAAAGGCCAATCGCCAATCAAAGCACATAGGGCGGCAGCACTGGCTGCCATCCAACAGTTCAGGCCACCACCCACTGACCACCCCTGCAATAATAATAATGTTGAGGGTGGTGGTTGTTTGTAATGGTCGTGATGATGAAACTGACATGATGTGATGATGACACCACGAGCTTATTTATTAAAGATTTTTGTTGTGAAATCACCTTAAAGTATCACAATGTTTGACAACCACAATAACATTTTTATGTTTTTATTCTGATTACAAACCACAAAATATCCGGACACGGTACAATTCAGGATGAAATAGGAAGTTTGGATTCAAGAGCCAAAAATCTGTTGTGGTATGCGTTCTGGCTTTGTCCGCTGCTTAACGCTGCCCAAGAAGAGTTCTCTCCCTCCAACTCTTCAACGACATCACCTTAGCACGGCCACCACCACTTTCTTCTGTATGTCCACCCACCTTGACAAGATGCCCCCCTGCCAAACATTGATTTTAATTCCTTTTTGCAGGTGCTAAAGCGAGGCCATCTTGCGCATTGCTATCCAAGAACTGCACACGTGCTGAAGCCACAACAAGATCATCCTTAATTATGCAGGCGCTAGACATGAAGCAGTTGCGATCAGCGCACTACACTAGAAGAGATTTAACAGTATCCGCTTCTCCCCTTGAAAGTAATCATTTGCAAGTTTCTAACTTTTCTAAATACTCATACCCTTTACCCCTATGTGTTTTCTACTCTATTGCTGCCTCTTTTGCAGGAGGCTATCCAGGCCTTGAACACGCTGGTGTCCAATACAGAAGCAATGGATCAATGGATCAAAGTGCGGCTGGAGGACAAGGAGGTAGACCTCATGGAAGAAATGAATGGCTACCTGAAAAGATTGTCCATACAGGTTTCCACCCGTTCTTACTCTTATTCGCTTATTATCAACACACAAAGCACAACATATCTAACAAAATGATGGGTCATAAGATAGAGGATTTGCCGTGCATCCATGTGGCAGGCACAAAGGGAAAGGGGTCCACATGTGCCTTTGTAGAGAGTATTCTCAGGCGTGGCTATGGCCTTCGTACGGGCCTGTATTCTTCACCTAATCTTGTCCATGTCAGAGAAAGGATAAGGATTAATGGCAAACCGCTTGATACGGCAACCTTCTTGCCCCATTTCTGGGAGACATGGGACGGACTGCATGCCACAATGGTAACTTCATTTGATGTTTTAGCAAGTAAATTTATTGCATTCAATGAAAAACTAACATTTTCCTTTGACAGGATGAAAAGGCTCCTAAAATGCCCTCTTATTTCCGATTTCTGACTGTGCTTGCTTTCAAGGTTATGATTGCAGAGAAGGTATCCACACCTGCGCAAACCGTTTTCTCTGCCACTTTTTAATATTCTGCCATGTAAAAGGTGAACGTAGCAGTTATTGAAGTAGGCGTAGGAGGTAGGACAGACGCGACAAATGTGGTAAAGCCAGCTGTTTGTGGCATATCGTCTTTGGGCTATGACCACTGTAATGTCCTTGGGGATACACTGAGTCAAATTGCCTTTGAGAAGGCTGGCATTTTCAAGGTAATCTGAATATGATATATGCCTGTTTTTTCATATTACCCAACATCTCCCACTGAACCTTTTGCACTCAAAGCCTGGCATACCTGGTATCACATCGCCTCAAGATGAAGAGGCCATGCAGACTATTATCAGTCGAGCCCACGCAAAGCAGGTACACTTCACTTTCTAAATAAGTGTTCTTCCTTCAGCTAATTTTATAATTATATTTTTAATTTGCAGGCAATACTTTCTGTTGCGCCATCATATGAGACGTGGATAGTCAACAATAGTGTTAGGCCCAAACTTGGTATGTCTTCAACAACAACAATAACAACACACGAGAGATAGAGAGCGCAGAGAGGGGCAAGGAATTCTTTCTTACCGGCTTTTGTAACTTATCAGGCCTGGATGGTAGATTTCAGGAGCTGAATGCGTCACTTGCAATCTCCATCTGTAAAGAGTGGCTGAAGAACAATGATGCGATTTATCATGATGATGGAGAAACAAAACAATTTGTGGAATCTCCTGCTCCTTCGTCTCTTCCTTCTGCGTTTGTTAAGGGCTTGCAAGAGTGCAAATGGCCTGGCAGAGCACAATCTCTGTATCTGAAGGATCAAAACACTCATTTTTATTTGGACGGCGCACACACTGAGGAAAGCATTGTGGAATGTATGCTATGGTACAACGACGTACTGAAAAGACGAGACAACCGCCAAAAACGTGAGACCACTGTTCTGGTGTTTAATTGCAACACAAATCGTTCGCCTCACAAACTGCTCGGACACATCGTCAGAGGTTCGGACGAAGGGTTCGACCATGTGATATTCTCCAGTTTTGCCACACGGCATGTGGCCGGCACAAGCGAGGAAATATCAAACAAAACCAAATGGCAACAATCGAATGCAGATATCTACAAGCAGCTGATCAATGAAAGCTCAGAACAACAACAACAACAACAACTACAACATGTCCAGGGTTCCGGGAGAAAGGAGGACAAAGAGCTGAGAATAGACGTTGCGGCATCAATTCCAGAGGTCTTTGACAAAATTTTTGCCATTCAAAAGGATCGTGGCGCCCCGGTGCGAGTTTTGATGACAGGTTCGCTCTATCTCGTCGGTGGCGCCCTCGAGGTGCTCATAAATAAGAACCTCGTCAGCGAAGATATTTTGGACATCTAACAACATCTCAAAAAAAAAAAAAAAAACACTGTTATCTTCTTTTTGTTAAAAAAGGGAAGGGAAACTTCTTGTTTTGTGCAAACAAAAAAAAATGCAACAGGGCTTAGCAAGATAAACTAAATTAAACTGAACTGTAAGTTGGTTTTTTGTCTTTAAATGTTTGAGACGATGGAGGACAAGTCTACAAGGGTAGTTCCCACTACTTTGAAAACTATTTAGACATTATATATTTTTGATTTCAAATGTATCCTTCCAAAAAAAGGGGGGGAGTGGGTTTTTGCAGTCCTTGTCTGTTTGGTATGGAATTTCGAACCCCTTGAGCCTGCAAAAATTGATGTTTCGAATGGAGGCCAAGTCTACGACGAGGGTGGTCCCACTACTTGGCCAGCCTTTTCCTTTTTTTTAAAAAATGGCACACTGCAACAAACTGGCCGTGCTCAAATGATCTGCGAGGCGCCGAGACAACTAAGTTCCTTTTTTGATCACACTGCGGGACGAAGGCAAACCCGCACCGCAAAATTATTTTTGATTTTGGTTGGCTACCAACTAATTTGCATATTTCGTCTAGCCTTGCTTCAAGTAAAGAAAGTTGCTGTTGACCATCTCGCCCGCAGAGCCTTGCGGGTGGGGCAACACTTAGACTTTGGCATAGAACTGGCTAGAGTGCGGGCTCTTGGTGGAACTCACCATCAACCTGACACCCGACAAGGTGCAACGGCAGCTGGCAAAACTCCTCAACCTGGTGTCAGGGGCAAGATATTAAAAAAGTAGAAGGAGCCCATTCACACACACAACGATAACATCACACAACTGATAAACATCCCCAACAAGCAACAAGACTAACCAAGCGCACAAACAAATTGTATCTAGTATGAAGAATATTGTAGTTGTAGTAGTATTGCTCCTTTGTGCAGTTTGTCTTGCAGCTGGAGACAGTTTCTGTACCGATTCCAAACCTGACAACAAAATTATCTCGACCTCCCTCTTCAACAAGGAAAAGGATGTCTTCAAGGCCGCCTATTCATGGTTCAAAGGAAGAACTCTACATGCTGACATGAGCAACAATGACACTCTCACTGCCATTGCCAATGACATCATCGCCTACACTCACAATGAAATAAAGAACCCCAACGTGTCCTTCATTGTGGTCAGGTCCACTGGAGCAATTATCATCGACTCCAGCCAGGTGCCTTCCATCTATCCTAACATCGAGAACCACATGACCAGGTACCCAACCTCTCAGTGTCCAATAGGAAGTGTGAACACTGCTGCTGACTAACTCCATCGAATCTTAAACACATATATAGATATGAAGTCGGCAAACCTCACCTTTGCAGAGACTTTGGTACTCTGGTATTCAATCACTACTTCGTTGCGAGACTTGGCGTCGTATACCGCTTCTACGGCCAGGCTGTGCAGACCAGCACTGACTATGAGTGGTTTGTCTTCAGGATCAACTATCCATTCACCAATTTCCCTGCCCATTGAGTGGCCTTGCTCCTGTCGGTCAGCACTGTGTAGCTGCTACTGATCTTCTGTTAATAAATATATTCACCCTGGGCTATGGATTGCAGATTTCTTCTCCTTCCAGGCCTGTTCCACACAAAAGAGAGAGTAGTTCTGCAAAAGAGCCTCTTGCGCCTTCAATTCCAAGTTCAGTTCAATTCACAGCTTTCTGTCGATCTAGAAAAGTCTAGAAGTAATTGGAACCATAAAGAAAGATCCAGAATAGTTTGGATAGTAAAAACGGCCATCTAACAGGATCCGTTGGAATTTTGTAAAAAAAAAATAGTGGCCAGAACATCAGCAGCGATCACTTGCAAACACACAGATTCAAAAACGAGATGAAGGCCCTCTGCCTGCTGGGCCTTCTCTCTCTTGTTCTTTTTCTGCAAAGTGGAGCTGTGGTAGGCCAGGAACTGGGGCCACAGGAGCCACACTTCAAAGAGGGCGAGCACAACCCAAAGTAATATTAAAAATACACACGCCTTTAATTCAATTCAATTTGTACCTATCAGCTCTGTAAACTAAAGCGTGCTTTCTTTCCTTTCAATTAGATATGTTCATACAGTAGAGGAAGCTCAAAACGAGAAATTAGAAGAAGAATCTAAAATCTCTTGTGTTATTGAGGTTCCCCTCCCCTCATTGTTGTTGTGCCATTTAATTAATTTAAATAGAATATTTATTCTCTTCCTGAACTGCTTGATGTTAGTCATGCTCTGGATGACGTTTGAATAAGCTTCCTGAGGTCAGGACATTCCTGCGCCAGGAAGCCAAGAACTTGTATCCTTATTTTCAGTTTGTGCACAGGGGAGAGAGAATTATCTATCCACTTCGTTCGAACCGTGCACGAAACTTTAACTCTTTTGAAGCGAAAATCTTCAGGTCAAGTACACATACGGCGATCCCCGAGTGAAGTGCTTTGATAACAATGGTTCGTACTACTAATGGCGATCATCATTCATGATTATTATTATTGTGAACATTATGATACAGTTAAATATTTATATTATGTTATATTATATCTAATAATGTGTGTGCATATTTGTGTTCCTGTTTGGGTGCTGCTGCAGGCAATCAGTTGGGCGAGCAGGTGACAGTCTCTTCCTTCTCGAAGAACAAGCTCATCGAGTTCTTCAAGGAGAAGGGGCTCAAATACAAGAGCTAAGCATTTAAAAAATGATGGTTCAACAACAAGAAGAAGAAGAAGAGATGATCATCATCACTGGTGCGATGGGCATGAAGCAGGCCTGCCTAAAGCCTTCCTCTGGGGCGGGGGTCTGCTGAGTCACTTTTTAAGTTTCGCATCACTGTGATGAAGCACATCTTCATTTTTTTAGTATCTTCTTGTTGTTGTTTGTTTTGATCCTTTTTTCATTGTCCAAACGAAAAGTATGAAAAATTTCCACTATTGTTTTTTCTAAGAACGTCCTAGTGGCAGGTTTTTACCTGGAAAAATCGCAACTTGTACGGAAATCTCAAAGGAATGCTGATTTTTTCTTTGCGCCGTGATGGCGGACTTTACAACACAATTATTGCACAACTTCAATTTTTTTTAGTTCTTGTAACTTGTGTGTTGTTGTTTCTTGAGATGAAGGAAGAAGAAGAAACGAGCCGGACACACAAAAGCAGCGCAGCGGGATCTGATCTGCGCATCTCTCCAGTCCATTTTAGCTTGCGCAGAGCCCAACTTGTACGCACCTCCCCCAAACAAAATCCAAAGCAATCTCCAATGGAAGATCCTCCCCCCATGCAACAATTTAATCATTCCTTGTATTTCTGTTGCGCAACAGCATTTTGGCCATTTGTTTCCAAATCCAACAGCAATCACAGTAAATGGACCAAAATTCCTGCTCAGGCCCATCACAAATTTTACCTTCAGGAATTGGGCCCAAATTCATTCATGCAAGCCCAAGTATTTGTGGAAGCCTAACTGTGCCCAAGAAATCATTGAGATTGTCAAGCTGTAAGTAATCCAATCTCTTAATTTATGATCGTCACTCACGCTGTATTGCATTGGGTACATGTTGCAGGGCCAAGAGTGAAGGAGAAAGAGTCAAAGTCATTGGCTCTGGCCATTCTCCTGCAGGTCTCCACCACCAACATGCCATTCATTGACTCCCTAAATTTCACCACCATACCCGGCGTATAGCTTATTTATACCATCTCTCTCTCTCTCTCTCTCTGTTCATTACACGATAACAAACAAACAGACATTGCTTTGACTGATGGGCACATGATATCCCTAGAAAAGTACAAGCGCTTCCTCTTCATTGACAAAGAAAATTCTATAGTCAAGGTAAAGAGCCAAGCCCCTTAAAAAAGATGCCAGACATTTCTGTAATTTGCAATAAATCTTTATAGGTCGAAGCAGGCGTGACATTAAACGAACTAGTAAACGAGCTGCCCAAGCATGGATTAGCGCTTTCTACCTTGGGATCCATTTTAGAGCAAACTATATCTGGTGCCATCTCCACAGGCACTCATGGTAACAACACGTCCGTTTGCTGAATGTGCTACTCCTTTAGCATATCTAATATATATTATCGTGATCAATCCAATACAATCATCAAGGTACTGGTATAAACTATGGATCGCTCAGCACCATGGTCATTGAAATGGAGCTGATCACCGCAAGCGGCCAAATCATAGTCTGTTCACAAGACCGGCGGCCTGATATCTTTGCAGCTGCACGCTGTGGCCTAGGCGCTTTGGCCATAATATCAACAGGTTACACATACACCACAAATAGCCACATTTCAGTGAGTAAGAAACATTCGAAGTTACAAACGTATTGACTTCAGTTCTTTTTTTTTGTGACAGTAACTTTACAAGTAGAACCTCAGTTCGATCTGCATGTTAAAGAATTTCCAATGAAATTGTCTCCTCTGTTGACAAATTTGAACTCTGTGGTCAATGATGCTGGCAAGCACTCCCTAACTGCAGTTCATTCCATGAAGACCCTTTATTTATTTCTCTTTCATATACAGAGCACGTGCGGTTTTGGTGGATTCCTCACACAAATTCCTGCTGGGTGTGGAAGGCCGATAGGACCAAACACTCCTCATCTCTCTCCACTCTGCGGTCTGCTTCGACACAGCAGAGCTTCCCCACGGTGCGACAGATTCTATACATTCTCGTAGTGCATAAGCTCTACGAGTTTCTTCTGTGGCTGGGAACCTTTTTGCCTAGCATCGTGCCCTACATCAACAAATTCTACAATATCGTGCTCTTCAAAAGGAAGATTGAGGCCATCGGCCGTAGTGACAAAATGTTTACCTTCGATTGTCTGTTCAAGCAGTACGTCTCCGAGTGGACTATTCCAATCGAGTACACTGCGACAGCGGTGATGCAACTCAAAGAGTTCATCGCAGAGCACAACCTCAAGGTACATTTCTCGGTGGAGGCCAGATTCACCAAGGCAGACGACATCTGGCTAAGTCCTTCCTATGGGAGGGCCTCTGCCTGGATAGGCATCATCATGTATCGGCCCTTTGGCAGGGACGCGCCGCGCACTCAGTTCTACTTCAATGGGTTTGAGCAGATCATGAAGCGGCTCGACGGCCGCCCACACTGGGCCAAGGCTTTCGACATGACTGAAGAAGAGTTCAGGCAGACCTACCCACGGTGGGACGATTTCAAGAGAGTCAGAGAGGAACTGGACCCGGCGCCTCACCTTTTCGAGAACAGCTACACCCAACGTGTCTTCCGCTCCTCTCTGACAGACTCCGAGCAGCCAACACCGAAGAGCTGAGTGAGAAGGTGATGTGTGCACATGCCCACACCTTCTCTGGTGGTGGTGGTCTGATCCAATAATCGTCAGGCCTTTATTTATTTATTTAATTTATTACATTGCGCTGATTGAAGAGGGCTGTGGCACGATGGGGGTGAACGGTCTCTCAGAGCTGTGCAGCTCAGAGGACGATCTCGTGATAGTAGCTGCTGGTGAGTGTCTTGTGGGGCATCACAATGCAATTCAAAATGACCAGCTCTGGTGCAACCACAGTGTCACGGCCTACGGTAGTGGTCGTCACAGAGAGGAAAGAAACAATAAAAAAAATAATTCAATTTTAAAAAAGCAATTAATTTTTGTTTGGGTTACGTACCGACGATGCAAATGCCTTGCCGCACTTTGTTGACGTAGAGCTCTGGGGTCGGGTTGGGCAGGCCCTCGATGCGAGACCAAGGCCCTATTATGCTGTTCCAGCCAATGATGCTCCATGTCACACAAGCGCGGTCCTACTCACAAGATTGTATATATAAAAACATGATTTTAAAAAATAACATAAATAGAATATTTATGAGCCTATGGCCTAGAGGATGAGTAGGTGTGTGAACCTTGATCTCTGCGTCGTCAAGAATAATGGCGTGCTTGATGCGCACGCCCGGTCCGATCTTCACATTTCTGCCAATGGTTACATTTGGGCCCAACTGTAATGAACACATAATGTGCGTTTAGGAAGTGTTAGATATCAGCAGTTGCACACATTACTTAATATATTAACAGACAGGGAAGCGGACCACAGCAGTTGGATGTATCTCGGCCGATTTATGTATAATGACATTGCCGATGATGTTGGAAGCCTTTGGTGCCAGAACCTTGGGATTGGTCTTTGAGTACATCTCTAAATACAACTCGTTACAATACACCGGTGCGCTGCAGCGGTACAATAATAATAATAAGCAAAGAAGAAGGACAAGGACGGCGCCGTTTGCTGGAGGGAGAAGACTTACCCAGCGTTCTTGATCTGCCTCCAGAAAGAGCTGTTCGGGAAAACACAAAACTGTTTCTTGTCGCTGAGAGGGATAAGAATATCGTGCTCTAGCCTTACGCTCTCCTTGTTCACACGCCATATACTATTTCTAGATAATTATATGAAAAAAAAAAAGAAGAACAGATATTACTCTATCAGTAACTGCTAAAATGATATAGGCGCAACAGTGAATAATTGGATGAGAATCAGATTCGCCTTTGCAAATCACTGAAAGGTCGAGAAACCATATAAATTAATAAAAGAAAAAGAAAAATAAAGAAATAATAATGATAAAAAATAAGTTAATGGTTTCTCTCCTCCCTTCATGCAACATATTTCATTCATCATTTCCTCTTCCATATTTGCATATGCAGTATTATATGAAAGGGGAGAGAGGACGTACAGAGTGGAAGTGCCCAAGGTATCCTCTTGCTTCTCGAAACGCTGAACAGCGTCCTTAATTACATCAAAGATCTTCGGCGAGAAGCAATAGATGCCACTGTTGATGAGGTCACTGACATAAGTCTCTGGCTTCTCTGCATAGTGAAGTAGCCTGTGCTCACTGTCTTCCACAAGACATCCGTAATGGTGTGCATGCTCGGGGTTCACCTTCGAGCCTATGAGTCATCTCCATAAATAAGAATAATAATCATTACAGCCCACGGTGCCGTGGCGAAAGCCTTGAGTGAAAAATCTACCTAAAAGAGTTCCTATGATGTTCAAGGTCTTTGCTTTCTCTCTGTGGAATTCCAGCATCTGCTTCAAAGGGAATGGGCAGCAAATATCGCAGTGCAGCACGAAGATTGTTTCTGGGTTGCCAGACAATATAAGGTCACTGAATTTGTGCAACCCTCCCGCAGTGCCCAACTCTGTTTGTTCTTCAACGTAGCTTGGGAGGTGGAGACGTAGATCAGTTGATATAATATCACCCCCCCCCCCCAAACAGCACCAAAGAGAAAAGAAGTGTACCTGATTTTGACGTGGAACTTGCCTTCCATTTGTTTGATAAAATTTTGGAACTCCTTGCTCTCATTGAAACCAAGGAGTATGATTTCTGTCATACCCTCAATTCTTAGAGCAGAAAAATTGAATATAAATGTACTGGACTTGGTGGGGATCATCGGGAAGAGGCAACTTACGAACAACACGCCTTGATATGATGGTAAACCATCGGCTTGCCGCCGATGGGAAAGAGCGGCTTTGGCACATCCATGGACAAGGGGCGAAAACGTGTGCCCTTGCTCGGGCCACCTACCATGATAACCGCCTTCACTGGAGGAACCGCCATTAGCCGTCAGAGCTAGGAGATGATGGATGTGCTGCGCTGTAGAAAAAATGAATGAAATGTTTTCGCTCTGTAGAAGAGCCACCTTACACTGAAGAAGGGGGGGGGGGCACTATTCGTGCTAAAGGCAAAATTTTAGTTATTTATTACAATGATGACACGCACTGTGGGCAAGTTTGTTTTCATGCCTCTTTCAGTGTTGGACACTTCACAAACCAGTCATGGTTAGTGAGGTTGCTCATGGTCCCTCTCTTGGAAGGGTCCTCAGTCAGCAACAGTGAGAGCAGGTTGATCAGCTTTTCGTCGCCTTTCAGGCCCTCTTCCTTAGCCCAATGTCCTTTTGCTATTGTTTTGTACACGTTGAGAGGATTCTTTGGATTGAAAGGAACTTGGCCTGTGGTCATAACAAGAAGTAGCACTCCCAAGCTCCACATGTCACATTCTGGCCCCACATATTCCTTCCCTTTGAGCATTTCTGTGTGTAAAGATGAGAATTCTTCTCAAGTCACAACTTTGTTGTAAAATGCTAATTGAGTGTTAAGATTTAAAAGTAAGGAATTACCAGGCGACGCATAGCTCACAGATCCACAACTTTGCTTTTTGGTTGAATTGATGCACCAGGCTGAGGCAAATCCAAAGTCTCCCACAACAATATCCTGATGATCTTTGTTCAAGAAGATATTCTCTGTACAAAGGTCATCACAGCGTTCGAGTTAGACATAATGGGATTGATGTGAAGAAGATAGACCGTTCCATGGAACAAAAGCCAACACACCTGCTTTGAGGTCTCTGTGCACAAATCCATGGGAATGCATGAAGCTCACTGCAGACACAATTTGCCTGAATAATTCCCATGCGTGGAAGTGGTTCATTCTGCCACTCTTCTGGTTCTCTATGTGCTTCATCAGGTTTCCTCCTTCACAGTAGGGTGTCACAATACTTAGTGAATTCTTGTTCTCAAAGGCAGCACAGAGTGGCAACAGGTGCTTGTGTGGTGGAAGCCTGGAGATGATATCCAGCTCGTTTG
>MRZZ01002983.1:0-10625 GCA_002025285.1 Acanthamoeba comandoni | reverse complement strand
TTTTCTTCTGGTCTTTCAACTTCAGTCTTCTCTTCCTCTCTTTTCTCGCTTTCGCTCTCTTCTGCCTCCTTTTCCTTCCCTTGTTGCTCTCTTTCCTTTTCCTTCTGCACCTTCTGCTGCTCTTTTTGTCTCTTTTTCGATTCCTTCAGTTGTTCTTTCTGTTTCTTTTCCATATCTTTCTGTCTTTGCTTTTCCTGTTTCTTCCATTCTTCCACTAGCTTCTTTTTATTCTTCTCGATTTCATCACTACTAGTATTGCGCGCTGTTTCATACATATCTTCGTTGTGGAAAGAAAAATAATGAGCAACAAAGCGTACAACAGGAAGAAAGGGATTATTACTTCTGATGGTGTCAGCCACTTTCCTGCCACTGAACTCCATACTCTTAGGCCGTGGCATACGGCTGTAGATAAATAACGAACATGAGTTACTGTGCATTAGATTTTTGAAAAGAAAAACTAACCTTCTTCGGACTGGAGAAGGGCCCACTGGTGGATCCCTGATACCAGTCGTCTCTGAAATAGTTTCCTGTTCGTTGCTCCTTTCAGGTTTGCTGCTTCGCCTGCGTTTCTTTTTGTCTACCTTTGTTGTGCTTCCCCATTCACCGGTTTCCTTCCTATTTACATCATTTACTTCTGTTACTGCCAGAAGTGTATCAGTAGCAGCCTTTACATTAGAGTCGGCATCCTCCAAGTTTATCATGCGTCTGTTTGGAGACGAATTCAAGCTTGAATATGCAGAGGCATAAATGCCGCTAGCCTCAGAATCTGTTGATGCTTGAGAGCTAGCAATAGTACTATTGTGACTTGTGCGATCTGTACTCAGTCCAGAAGAAGGCGCTGGTGGAGCGAGAGTCACTTTGTTAAGCATATACTCCACCTCTTTCGGATTCACAATAACACTCCTAATCAATCTTCTTGTTTTTTTAGTGAAACCTTCGGTGCTGCTGCTGCCAGTGCCAGTACTGCTGCTGCTGCTGCTGCTACCACCACTTCTACGTAAGGTTGAATTTGCTTCAATTGTATCTTTTTCCTTATCCTTTGAACCAATACTGTTGCTTCTTGTTCGTGCTGATTCAACTTTTCCAATACTACTAGTACTACTTGCGAGTGTTGTATCCTTACTGTGCATTTTCAACAAATCGGCAACAGAGAAAGATTTTCTGTAGTTCTGTTTCTCTATTTTAGTTAATCTCGTGCCATTATCCTCACCGAGCCCATTCAACAAATCCTCTGATATTACAGGCAGAGTCATTGATTTGGTATTCCTATCCTTACCGCCCTTGACGAAGCTCATCAGTGAATGCATCCTACTGTTTGTTCTTTTGATCCTCTCCCGGCCATCTTTTTCTACTTGCTCGTCATGTTTTTTTCTCAAGACAGTAGTCAATAGAGACCTTTTTTCAGAAGGGTCGTATGAAGAGATTATGCTATCTGAAAGGCGCTTCTCCTTGTCTGTGAGCTCCCCATCCTTTTTCACTTTAGCTACAGGGTAGTTCCAAGTGTTGAGAGAAGAATACTGGTTACCAAAAAAATCCAGATGCAAATAGTTACAAAGGAAAATGGCATAAAGAGACAGGAGGATACCCGAGTGTGGCAAGCTAAGAGAATGTCTTCTGGGCATGTCATTTTCCTCCTCGGCTTCGTTCTCAGTGAACTTCTCTTTACCTTTGTCTTCAGTATCGTCCCTCCCCTCTTGTAGGGCGCGTAATCGCTCTTGGTGAGCTGCTAAGCGGCTTGCCCATCTGCTTTGGCGCTCTTGTTGCTGTGTTGAAAGATATTAATATCGAACAAAATATTGTTGTCTCTTTCTTTTCTGCATTACATATAAAACTATGGAATAATCCCACTCAAATTTTAGTGATCTACCAATCAAAGTTGGTGTATCCAGGGGATATATATGTATATGTATATACAGAAAACAAAGAGACTGGTAGATACCGGCGGTGGATTGCTAATGGCAGTTGTAGAAGGCGAGGGATGATCTAAGGGTAGTTGGTTGGAAGAGTTTACCTGTTGCCCTATGTGCTCGATGCGGACTTCCTGTTTGGTCTGGTGCTCCCTCAAACGCTTTTCCCATCGGTTTGGTGTCCTGAAAATAGAACGGAGGTAAGCGTCCACGAACAAACAATTCACCAGTCTGATTTTATCATTGGTCTATGAACCTTGGCGATATAGAACGAGGATCAAATGATGAGTTTGTTGTTGATTGATTGCGTTTATTTTCATCCTCTTTGATTTTCTCTTCATTCTCCGTGTCTTCTTCGTTGGTCTCTTCATTTTCCAGTTCTGCCTCCGTTTTATAACGCTTATCAAATAGAAGTTTTGTTTTTTTGAGCTCTTTTCTTGGCCCTATCTATCACAAGCTCTAAAGAAAGGAATCGACCAGTTTCAGAAAATAATAAGAGTAAAAATTCGTTTCAGGTGGTACCGTTATAGTGCTTTCGTCTGTCTTCTATTTCATTTCGTAAAGAGCAAAGGTCTTTCATCCAATATTCTTTTTCTTCCGCTGATGCAGCATATAGCTTTACCATAACAGTATCTCCATCAGCCATCAATGAGAAACCGAATCGTGTGTCTGATATTTTTATTGAAGCGAATGATGTTACTATCTGGCTTGAGCATAAATAATCTATTTCACGCTTACTCGAGAAAGAGGTACCTTTTGTATCAGGAATGTCAACAGGTTGCACCTGAACTAAATGATAGGAATGCTTTAATTTGAAGACTTCGACCCCACTCTTTTTCATGGGCTTAGTTTCTACAAGCAAATCATTAAACAAGAATATCATGCGCTCCCTACAGAAACAAGAGCAGATGAGTTTTTGAAAATCATCGAAAGATATGCGCAAGTTGAAGGGATATACCGTTTAGTCTTGCTAAAGGATCTTCCCACGGTTAAGCGACCTTCTCTGACATATTTACGTGATGGAGCAGCTATGCTCTAAATAAATAATATGTCAATTGCAGTTTTGGAAGTTTAGTTTATAACGAGAGAGAACACACAAAATCGTACATTGAAGTTTCCAAATAGCCGCGACTGCACATCCAACAATTTTCCAATTCTTTCAGCCTCTGCTGACTTTTCTTCTACAAAAGCGGCAACTTCACTAACTTGTTTTAATGCTGTAGATAAGTTCTGTTCACCAAAACAACAGACGGAATTGGGTAAAATTATTCCAACTGCACAGTGTTAAATCTTCCTATAAATCTTGGGAGAACTTTTACCTGAAAGTCTATATGGACCTCCTCCGTGTGCTTAAGTAGATCTTTGAGAAGCAACCTATATCGTGGGATACGTTGTATGGGCTGGATCAGAAATGAATTTATTTCTTGCCCTCCCACTTCTGGCCTGTGAGACATCTCCTGAAAGAGGAAGGTGATTAGTGGACAAGAAGCGATATGAATAGCTGTGGTGTGAGAAGTTTATGGAATTCGTTTATAAACGACACATAGCAACACGAAAGGGAACATGAGAAGGCGTACCTGTAAAAATTCCATCACCTTTGGATTGCCCTTTTTGTAGGCACTTAGCTCCAGCATGGCTTTGTTATATCTGCTTACATATTGAGTGTACACCTTAAAGAAAAAACTCTGATATTGAAACAATATATATCAGCCAAAGCGAAGTCAAGGTGAAAGTGTCAGGAAGAAAGTGACTTTACCATTTGTACAAACACGTCTCCAATACATTGATGCCAATTCCAATTATCCACGCGTGGTTTGAGTTCGTTCAAGAGATTTCTGTTCATTGTTTCTTATGATTAGAAATATCAACCAGGCAAAAGGTGGGAATGGGTACATACGTATTGTAATTTTTAATTACTTGAATGTCTGCAAACAAAGAGTTGAAATACACCATAGAGGCTTCTTCGTCTTTGGTTGCTTCAATGCGTTCTTTCAACGGCTTCAGAAAATACTAAATCGCGAAGACACAGTATTAGACATTAGTATTAAGTCTCAGCAGCAGAGGATCGCAATGAAAGGCCAAAAAGAGTCTCTCTGCTCTCTGCTCTCTCTCTGCTCTCTAGAGCCGACGGTCACTATGCCACAAGGCTTATGGCTGACTCCATATATCTCCTCTTCTCTTCTCTTCGCTATCTCTCAGATAGGATGTGCCTATGGCATACTTCAATCAATGTTTCCAAGTTTCTAACATAGTCCTGCTCTGTTTTGAATATTTCTCGTGCCACATTATGTCTATAGTGGGCATTTGCCTCTGTTTAAGCGAAAAAGAATGTCAATTGAGGAGATGAAGGACAAAAAGGACAAAAAGGTTGAAGAAAAGACTGCAACTTCACAATAGGAAGGATTCAAAATATGAAGGGGAGATTGGAAGGCATGAAAGAAAGAGAGGGAATGTGTCTTTAAAGGGCTGGAGGGGGGGGGCTGTGAGGTACTGTGTTTTTTGTAAATTTGCTGCTGTTTCCTACTTCGCCATAGTGTCTGTAGCCTCACTATTCCCTGGATCACCCTGTCGAGTTGTTCCTGCTCTAGTTCCCTCATCATTTGTCCATCACGTTGCTCATTGTGCTCCATCATGGATTGGGACCCCTCAAGAGGTTTATAGCAATGTCTTTGTAGAGAAGTTTCCAACAAAGTTTGGTCCCATGCACCAAAAGTATATATCTCTTATATCTTTGTGTTGTGATTCGGAACAAAACTGTTTTGTAATAAAGTCCCAGGGCCCTTGGTGCAGCAACAACAAGAGACTTATGGAGTGGGCAGAAAGGTTCAACAACAAGAAGCCCGAGGAAGGTTCCCTGTTTTTGAAAGCAATTAAGGCCTTTCTGAGGGGGCAACAAGACAACAAACAACCAAAGCAAAGTTCAGTGTTTTTTTGGTTACGGTGGGGGGGGAGGGGGGACCTTGGCTTGGTCGTATCGCAAAGAAGATCCGTTCTTCATTTTTTTTTAAATTTTTAATTTCAATTCAAAATCAAAAACAGAAACAATGGAGAATGAATGATTCCTTTTTTTCATTAAATGTTTGAAAAGAGAGTTAGATTCTAAAGTGCTCACCATGGGCAAGGGAACACCACACATTGATGCTCTCTCTCTTATTTCAGCATCTTTCATTTCGTTCTCCCCCTGCCTCAGGCCTGCCCTTTCATTTCTTTTTTTTTTTTTTGTCAGTTTTGGTATTTCAAACACTTCAAGATTCATTAAAGCCTTCTTGTAATTTTAAGGTGGTAGAGGTTGGGTGTTTTGTGAAAATGCTCATTCTGGAAACAAGGGGTAATGAACATCTGTGGTCTTCAAAAGTCAGTACAATGTCTTGAGTGTGCATATGCTTTTTAATTAAAAAACAAAGAATACTCTTCAAATTATGCAAACAAGAGCTCTTTCAATTGACAACTTACATTTCCTGTGATTCCTGGGATTTAAATTCTTGGTCTATCTCCTGTAAATTTTAGATGCAGTAAGAATGTTAATTTTTTTTTTTGTTTATTTATTTGTTTTCACACCTCAACAGGGATGGATGAGATTCAGCAACAACGCTAATGAAGTTCAATGTACTATGAAAATGATTGCACATTCCACATACCATCTGGCGAGGAGATATGTTTGGTGACAGAAGCTAGTATGATGGACATCTTAAAGAAGTCAAAGTCAAACTTTGACTTTAGGCCAATGCGGGTTGCAGAGAGGAACAACAATGCAATGCCCTTCATGTTCATTATTAGCTGAAGAGAAAATTTAATGGTGGTGTACAGAGCTTTGAAAAGGGAGGCCAACTAACAATTTTATTTAATAAAAATTAATAATTAATAATAATAAAACCACACATACAAATTGTCCTTTCTATGTAGAAAGTATTAAGTGGAAGGAGAAAATCATTTTGACTCTCATTCATTGTAAGTAGCTGTTGAAGGGCCTGCCTGGCAGTGGGCCTTTGCTTTACATCATCAACCATCAGCTTGCCTGCAAACTCTGATAACACGATAGCCTCCTTGCTGCTGCTACCTTTCCTGGTCCTTGATGTCATAAAGAAGAGGATGATAGGGTTTTAGTGATGTAATGAGAGAAGAGAAGGGATAAGGCCACAACCTTGCAATCTCTATGAGGCGTGTGAGAGTACAGCCAAGACTATAGATGTCGTGCAGAGGACTTGCATAAACACACGTTGTGTGGCACTTGGCCGAAGTCTGTGAGCATGAACCTAAGTGAAGGATCTCTAGTGTAGAAGATGTTGCTGGGCTTGATGTCCATATGTATGATACCACGCACTTCATGCAGTTCAACAAGAGCCTCAAGGATGTGCCGTGCACAAAGTGATATTTCCCACAGGGTCAAGAGATTGTCAGCTTCGCAGCTATCAGTAGCTGCAACACTTTGCATCAACGGCATGACCAACACACGGTAGGAGCCTGCCCCTGCCAGACCTCTTGGTCTATCCCAAAATGTGTCAAGCAATGGAACAACACCTTTTTCACAAAAAGTAGGATGTCCAGATGAGAATCATGATCAGCTGAGAAAGCGTATGGGAAAGCAAGTTCACCTTGAGCTCCATTAGCAGCAAGGTGCATGGCCAGTTGATGCTCGCTTGCCCAGAAATGATCTATTACTCTCACAAGGCTACAGGCAAATTGTCACTCATTCTCACACCCTTTCGTACATCTGTGTCACCACCAAAACTGGAACTGCACAGAGGTTGTATGTTGCCGTAACGGCCCATGCTTCCAGGCAGGAGTCTTTCTGCAGCCGTGGGCGGCACATTTGGGCTATGCTCTCCCTTTAATATCGCCTCTTCAACAATACTGTCATCTCTGTTTGCTGCTCCAGTCCATATTCTTTCTGTCCCTTTACAATGCAGTCCCTTTTCTTTGAGATAGTGGCATGCTAATTGGCTGTTCCTAGGAAGTGGCCCTGAATGGTTTGTACTGGTAAAATAAAGTTTGGCCCTGTCAACATGGTGTTTGTGTGCATTGGTTATATCCCTCTGCTTGTCAATTATCTGCTCCTTCAAAAGTGTTTGCAGCTAACTCCTATGAAAAACAGAAACATATACTTTTACAATATATTGCATTTATGAATAGCTTTAAAGAAGTTCTTACAAATTCTCATATAATGGTGTGTCAGTGGTGTTTATAAGTAACAGGTGTCCCTGGCAGGGGCAACAAACAACACTTGGTGGTGAAAGTGTTTTCCCACATGGAAAAGTTATGTCCTAGGGTAGTTGGGATGTGGTAGTGATGATGGGAACTGTTTGATGTTTTTATTATTGTGGGTGGCACGATGAAGGAGAGGAAGGTATGTTGGAACTTCACAAATGCCAAGTCATTAATGGCCCAGTTGTGTCATCATTGTACTCTAACAAGGTATAAAAGGAGTGTTGGAGAGTAGTGTTTCGAGGCAAGTCCTTTTTTTTGTGTCTCTCAAGTTAGGCCCACCCATGAGTTTTTTCTTTACATTGTTTTAATTTTTTTGAGACCAACTCTCTGTTTTTTTTTTCTGTCAAAGAGTTTATTGTTAGTGTATGTTTGTTGCAACGTTTGATGACAGTAAACAACCAGTTCTATTATATCATGAGAGTAAAATAATGTAACACATTATTTGTGTGTAGTGATACACATTTTGATTAATTGTTTCTAATAATTAGAAATTCTATTTAAATTAAAAAATATGTGTCGACTAGGCCTTCTGGTTGTTGTAGGACTTTGATTCAAAGGATCCCTCCCTTTAATTTGCTTCACTCTTCTCAGCCTTTCTTCCACAAGCAACAGTCGAGGGCGCAATGTTTGGTGATAGCTCGAATGAAGTGATGATGCATCAGCATGATCCAGGTTATGAGTCTGGAGATAGCGAATTTTTTAATCGGATGAGCCGAGGGGCGACGCTGTTAATGCAGCTCTCTCAAGAGGAGGCTGTTGTGGAGGAAAATTCCAGAGATGAGGAAACGATTGAGAAGCAGGAGCGGTGCCAAGAAGGGCATCAAATGTCGAACATCTTGCGCGCGCTCTTGGAGTACCCAAGGGTGGTTTTTCGTGCCTCCAACAACAAATTTGTGTGCCTGCCCTCATCCAAGGCTGACTGTCTGAAGGCCAAGCACAACTTCAACATCCTCCTCCATGAACACAAGAATTCAAAAGAGGTGAGTGACATGAAATTATAATTTGTTTCTCTACATTCTATCTGTCTCATCATGAACATGTGCAAACTAAATCTTTCTCATGCTTACTCTGTTGCTATCTTCACCCAACTCCCATTAGCTAATGGAGCCAGAGTGGCACGAGGACTCAAAGGAAGGAGGTAAACTGGCGATTAAGACAGCAAATGGTCTGTACTGGAGCGTTGAAAAGAAAGATGGCAGCCTTACATTAGTGTATGCTCAACCTTGAGAGACCCCTCACACACCTCACACACCTCACACACCTCACACACACGAGAGCAGGACAGAGAGGGAAGAGAGACATATTGTTAGCCGTACGCCTTATGGCATTTTGCTTGAGGCCAGAGAGCCAGAGAAACAGAGGGCCTATTGCAGAGAGCAGTAAGAGGAATCACATGACCCTTCATTCTGACTTCTCTCTGTTCTTCAGCAACCAGCAACAGCCACGTGAAACAGAACTGTTTACTGTTGAGCTAATGGAGGGAGAAGGCGCAGGCTTTGCTCTGCGAACAGCACAAGGCACCTATGTTGGGCTCAGTCCAGGAAAGATCAAAAAAGAAAGAAAAAGAAAACGAAAGAAAAGCGCACACACAAAGAGTGCCAGTCGTCTTACAGCTAGTGCAGCTTCGGCTGGCCATGCAGAAACATTCCAACTTGGTGTAAAGGTAGAACCTACCTGCCTTGACCGTCTTACATCTATTTGAATCGGTTTCTGTTTCAAGAGCAAAAGCATTTTCTGATCATTGTTATCTCGCCAGTGTGCCTTGATGCTGCCGTCCTCAGGATACTTTATCACTGCAGGAAAGCTAGGCCGTTTTTGTACAGATCACAAGTATGCACCTTCTCCTTGTCTCAACTTCCTTTCTATTTTGTCAAAACCATATGATGCGGTTCACACTCACAGTGTCTCACCTTTTTTTTTGGTGATGAAAAAAGGTCTAAGCTGCAAAGTTGGAATTGTTATTTGATAGAATTTTCTCAAGATTCTGTATCGTTATGCTCCTTCTACAAACGGTAAGCCAACTTCCTCGTGCATACATTGTGTGAAGCTGTTGGAAAAAAAAAAACAATTTATCACAAAACTTGTAGAGAACAGGTTAGGCTGCTTGTTGTTCTAATTGTTATTTCTTGTAGGTATCTAACTGCAGATACTTCAGGCCGTTTGCAAATCAACTCTAAAACAAAAGGCACACAGCAGTTCTTCACGCTTCATCGTATCGAAGGAGATTGGAAAGTACGTTGCATGTGTTACTGTATCGTGTTGAATGTTTGTACAACCATCCATTTCTCTCATCTCTTTTATTTATCCTGTTGTTATGCATACAGTTTCGCTTCAGTACTTGGTATCAATGCTTTTTACGCTGCGAGGATGAAGCTCGGAGTGAAGCATTCGTCTTTGCAGACACTAAAGATGAAAATCTGGCCACTATTTTTCAAATCGTGCCACTTGGCGTACCTGACGATGAAATGCGACAACGGAGTGCACTTCTCTTCTCAAGGTATACAGATATATTGCTGAGCTTTCTTGTTATGTGTTATCTGAAATGTTGTTTTAATTCTGCTCGTTAGGGTTATTTCTAAGATAGACCTGTCTGATGATTTGGAGCGAGTCGAGAATGAAGAGAGAGAGGAAAGACAATTCCGTGAAGTTTTTGATCAAACAAGCGAGTCCAATTTAAGAGACTTAAGCGAAGTAAGATCTGGCCCTTTCATGAATTTTGTTCACACCTATTGACCTTGTTCTGTACAACTCATGTGAAAATGTAAATGTGGGTACCAATTTCGTTCTGCAGAAGCTGGACGATCAAGTCACCCCAGCCATGGTTTTAAAGGAGAACTTGATGCCTGGGGAGACTATGCTTAGGAGCGTACATTCGCTCGCTCACCTTGCCACATCTCGTGCTGAACTGGTACTACAAACACTTCAAAATGTTGTATGTCTTCACCACTTACGTTTACATTGTATCCATCAGGGCACGCTGTTTATCACCAATATGCACATTATCTATAATCCCCAGTTTGTGTATACCCCTGAGCAACAAGTTGATGGTAAGACATAAGAACAACCATTTATGATTTGAAAATAACACAATCTATTGTCTCATGAGCTTAATTGACACTGATTTTTTAACTCAAAAGAATCAGAGAAGAGAGGGCGACGAGGCCTTGCGAAAGGTTTATACGGATTCTAATCAATCAATTTGCCACATGTATCGTTGAAGAACCTAGTTCTAAAACAGCTTTACAATGACTCCAGGTTGGAAAATAGGCCTGGGTATCATCGATCGTATTGAGTCTGCACTCGAAGGCAAACATTTTGAGCTCAGCATTTATTGTAAAGATTACAATATCATCAAACTGTCCACCTTACCTGGGCATCCTCACACTGAGCAAGATTGCAGGTGAATGCATACTTTTTTTTTAAAAAAATGACTGAGCAGACCACTAACCAGATTTTCAATTGAAACGTTTTAGAGACCTGGTGAATCTATTGCACAAGCTTTGTTTCGACAAT
>MRZZ01002965.1:0-12704 GCA_002025285.1 Acanthamoeba comandoni | reverse complement strand
CTCTTTCTGGCTGAGTTGGCAAATGAACCAACTGGGAAAGCACTTCGAATTGCGAAAGCTCCAGAGCCCCACGGTTACTCTTTGATATGGCTTCTCCTCTCTCCCTCTCTCTCTCTACACACACACGGGCTTCTCATACGAACTTGCCTGGAAGTGCCGCTATAGCGAGAGCCTGGGTTGGGATGCTCAGGCCCCTGCACTCCACTTGGGAAACTATAATCAATTTGTATTGTGCCATATTTCTCATAGCCACTACAGGGACATGCACCCTGGAAAAAAAAGAAGAAGAATAACAAGCATGTCAGCATTTGGGCTCTGAAGAAAATAGAAGTAAAGAGTAAAGGAAGAGAGAGAGGAGAGGGGGGGAGGTCTTTCTTGCCTTTGGATATTGATGTACAGACATAGTGCCCATAGGCATATTTCCAACACGCGTGCCGTACACGACGTTGCAGATGGGACATTGCAGGAAGCCTGACTGATAGCAAGGGACAATGCAACTGACATGAAAATAATGGCCTATACACTTGGATAGACGCACAACATCTTGAAGTTATGTTAGCACACGTAAGCAAAACATCTACTTTGTTGTTGTTGTTGGTCCCACTCTCTCACCAGAACCGTTGTATCTGTGAGTTGAGCTCCTCCTCTTTGCTCTCCTCTTTCTTTTGCCTTTTTCTTTTTCTCGTTCTTGTTCTTTATTCTCCTTCACGTTGACTTCAAGTTCGCCCAGGCAAATAGGGCAGGTATCATCAGAATCCAGTTTGTCTTCTACTAAACTCCACTGTGCCAATTTAGCAACCTTCTTCAGTACAGCTATGTAATATAGCAATGGTTAGTTTCCCAACTGATTTGTTTCTCCTTTTTCAGGGATCTGTAAGTTGACTTACATTTGTCAGGGTCATCGAACCCTTTTTCTTCTTCGATCTGTGCTCCAGAATCCTTTGCTATTTGCGTTGCAATTTGAGGAGTCCTTCTCACTCTAATTGTTTCATTTGATGATTGCTTTGTTTGTGTTAAATTGGTAAAGTCTATCACATGGCATCCGCCATCTAGATACAATCCAAGGGGGGAAAAAAATCTTAGCGTTACGCTGGATTACATTTTCGTTTTATTTGTGTTAATGTACCCGCACTCCACTGCCCATGGTTAAGAGTGACTGACCTCCTGCCACTTGCCAAAGATCCTGTTAGATGCCAGATAAAATACATTGTGTAAGAAACAGTAAAGTCCCCCCTGGCATCAAACAACTGACCTTCAATTATTCTGTTGGTAATTCTATCATATGCTTCCCATTTGTTTTCAGCAATTTCATATTCCCAAAATGGCTCTGGGTATGTCCAGCAGTAGTAAGAAGTTTCAGTTGGCACAATTTCTTTTAAAAAAAAGCAGTGAACCAAAAAGGTCATACCATCAGTAGAAGCCATTGCACTAACAGTAGTAGAAGTCGATGTTGAAGTTGATGTGGCTGTTGAAGAGCTGCTATGATGGCGCCTGATCTTCCTTTTGAAACCTGGACACAACCAAAGGAATAAATCAAAGATGTTTAAAGACACTCTTTGGTGCTCAAGAAAGGGGACAAAGCAATGGCAGAAGCAAGGAATTTACCAGTGGTGTTGTTGATCTGCTTCATTTTGTTGAAGTCAATTGTGTAGCTGCCAAAAGAGCAGTTGAGCACAGTAGTCCGCTCCTTTCTCTGGTAGGCTTTTTCAATGGAGAGGCCAGAGTGTGAATCATAGCTGTTCCAACGGCCTGTGTCTGTCTTCCACTGCCACATGATATCCTGATAGAAAGGGGGGTGGGCTTTTCGTTTTGGCCAGCTGCATAATGAAAATCAAATTCAAATAATACCTGATCGTCTGCAGCAACAACAATCTCTTCTCGTTCTTCGGTCTTCTCTTGTCTTTTTCCTTCTTGTTTTTTGGTTTCAATCTTTCGCTTTTTAGCTTTCTTGGCTTTGACCTCGCTGGAGCTGGTGTGGGATGGCGCACTGGAAGAGGAAGAGGACCTCTTCTTCTTCTTCTTTGCAGCCAGCGTCGACATAATAATAATAAGAACTTATGGCTGTCAGCCCTGTACCTCAGACTTTCTTATGTGAAAAATAAAATTTGGCCTCTCACAAACCTTCAAGTTCCTCTTTCCTTCCCAAAATCCCTGACAAGTTTTAAAAATAAAAAGCACTGATGCTAAAACACAACTGTACAGCACCCGTCCCAAAGTGGCATCCTGTTTGTTAAATTTTTTCATTGAAATAAATTTCCAGGAATTGTTTTATCAAACACCAGGGAACAACTTAAATTTTTTGTAAAATAATACAAATTAGTCAAATAATAATGCAGGGGGCCGGTGGCAAATCATGCGAGCTCCTTGTGGTGAGCATAATTGCAGGTCTGCCCTTTGTTGTTGTGTTATGAAGTTGCTTGTTGTGTTGTGAATAAGAAACCATAAATTTTTTAATTCATCGTTGTTTTTTGCTCGAATTTCTCTTCATTCAGTGCTTTTCCTTGCATCTGGGGTGGCCATCTTTGCAGTGGGGCTGGCCAAAACCATTATTGAAGATTCCCAAAAGGAAATATGGTTTATCTACGTTGCCACCCCTGGACTTGGCTGCTTGCTGCTGGGCCTTTCTCTTTTCGCTCTCATCATCTGGGATTGCTGCAGGAGCAAAGACCAGACCATCTACTGGTCCAAAAAGAAAGGAGGATATGCGCCACCTCCTCTTTCAAGCAATCAGTAAACGTTGTGTAATCATTCAGAATGCACCCCCCCCCAAAATCTGCATGAACATTTTCATTTTCACATGTGTCAAACAAGGCTTCCACTCTAAAAACCAGGCTCTGAAGGTACTTCAATGCCTTGCCTTCACAAAAAGATGCTTTGAATTTGGTTTCTTTGTTGTTATGTCCTCTTTCATCTTACAGATTCCTGAAAAAGGAACTGCACTTGCTTGTCCAGTCCATCATTAGGTTGATCGGCATTACTTGTATAATTTATAAGTACTGTATTGAATTGTATTCATTGTATTGAATGATGAGAACACCAAGAAGAGCATACCTGCAGGATCCCTAGTACTTGACGATCATCACAGGGCAAGGTGACATTTTGAGCATCGATTCTGAGGTAGAGCCCAGCACCATCTTCTGCACCCCGCCTAAACCTCGTGTGCCCATGACCAATAAATCTATCTCACGCTTTTCAATCTGGCGCAGCAACTCATCCCTTGCATCAGCAGCCACTACAACGTGAGTGTGAATCGTTTCCTGCATGTGTTAAAAGGTGGATTTGTATCTTTTACTTTCAGCTGATTGATTTTGGGGGGGGACCTCAGCCAATTTGTCTTTGCAGATGAGCTGTGCTCTGCGCATTATTCCCTTGCCTCGTGCCTCGAGCATGTCCATTACTGATGATGTATCAAGGAACTGCATATGCGACATATGTTTTCTGCATGGTCAGATGTTCTTTCTACATTTTGAACATCTGATTATTGTGCAGTGTATATTTACCTTGGCTCTGCCTCTCACATCTTCAATCACATGAGTGACGTGAAGCTCATCCTGTGGCTTTATGAACCGCAGGGTATTTGCTAATGCAGAGAAAGAGTTTTCAGAACCATCTAATGCAACCAAGAATCTGACCATCTTTGGGTTTGTTAGGTTGGGGGGGGGGGGGGATAAGACACTAGTTGTGTTGGCCAAAATAAATGATTGAATGATTGATTTGATTTGATTTGATTGATGCTGACCACAAGCAAGCCAAAAAAAAAAACCAGAAAACTATCGCTTTGCAAATCTAATTCGACAAAGACAGCATACCACACTGATTTCATGAATTGGCTGTCTGCTCAAGAATCTTGTTTGAGTTGCTTGATTTCCTCTTGCAACTTGTGCACCTCCCTCTCTAAGGTTTCTGCCTTTTCCTTCCATCTTCTTGCCTGGCGAAGAAGATTCATTTTAGACTAAAAAGGGGACGAAGAAGTAACAGATGGGGCAGAGATGCGAATGCACAACTTATTGGAGAGCACTGGTAGTAGTAATAATATTACCTCTTCTTTGGGCACATCTCTTGGCAATAATACTTGGATTATATCTTTGAGGCCCTGGATCTCATAGTAATCGGCTGTGATCAAAAATAACAATGAAAGAAGTAAGCAATGATGACATATGTGATTTTACACAAAAAGTCAACACTAAAAGGGCCATGTGACATTGCCTTCAACCAAAAGTTCATTACAGAGGGTCAAGTTTGGTTTGATGTTCAGCACCCCTGAGCGCAGAAAGTTGAGGATATGCCTGAAATTGGTGCCATCTCTGTGCGTATTGATCAATCGCAGTGAGAGGGCAAATTCAGAAGAGACACGTAATTATTCAAGACTAACAGATATAAGTGGGTACCTATCAATAAAGATTGCGCCATCAAGCATGAGAGTTGGTCTTTCAGCAAGTCTATACAACTTTGAGTTTTTCTCAGCGCTGTGGTGAATGGCGAAGAGTGTGAGTGCCCAAATGTGCAAGGGGAAAAAAGAATGAAGAGATACTACTGTACCCCAACGTATCTATGGTAGTGACAAAGAGATGGCCACCCACATTCAGCTTAACGATTTTGTTCCGTGCATTGCCATGCCAGAAATCCTGAATGCTCTCCATTATGTAAGAGGGATGTTCGTGACAGAGAGAGCAAGAATCTAAGAGAGCCAACGGCTTGTGGTGCGAAATGGTCGAAATTTTGATTTTACTATTTTGATTATTCAGTGGCCAGAAAAGATTGATTTTGGTTGGATATCTGGAATTAAAGGAAAATAATTATTTTTGCACAAAATGTTCATCATCTTTGGTGCGGGTTTGCAGCAACAAGTGGGATGGGTTGAACAATTCAGAAACATTAATGTTACAATTTATTGACAGACACATGAAAAACTATGAGAGTTGATGTTGGTCACTCATCCACATCTCTGAAAAGGATCTGATCAAGTGTCCCAATTTCCTCCATCTGTTGCACTTCATCAAAGCCCTGTTGACGAAAGAGAGGGTTAGCCCCCATTTATTTGGGGGGGGGGGATTGAAACAAAAGTCTTATTAATGGTGTACCCCAATGAACTGATCATCGACGAAGAGTTGAGGCAGGCCATTTTTGCCACTTTTTGCCACCATTTCAGCCTTTCTCATCTGATCGAGACTGACATCAAATTCATCATATTCGACTCTTTTGGCTTCCAACAGGACCCTGAGCGCCTGTTGATCCTTTTTCACTTTAAGAGATGGGGAAGAAGAACTCCAGTAGAAATCTACTTTGGCCTGTTCGTCGGTCATGCTTGTGTTCGTTCGTTTGTTTGTTTGGATGTCTTTGGTTGTGTTTTTGAAGCCCCGCCAGAACCGTCGGGGTTATTCTACAAACATCTGGATTGATGCAGAACATTTCCACAAATATTTTAAATTTCTTGTAAAAAATACATAACAGTTCAATTTTACTAGAAAATTTAGTTGCCGCCAGCTCATCATCAGGGCCTGAGAGATGCAACCCCCTCCTCAGGATCTTCCTGCCTCTGTTCCAAGGACGGAGGATTTGATCCTTTTGCTTACATCGCCACAACCAGCGCAGGGGCGCCTTCTGCTTGAAACTCTTCTTCATAAGCATCCTAAAGAGCTGCTCGCCCAAATATGTGATTTTTTGACCAACGAGAAGTGTGAAGAACACTATCAGCTTGCTTCTATCTCTTTGTTTAGCCATTTTTTGCGCCTTTATTGTCAGCATTTTAAGAGCACAAATGACATTAAGAGTGAATTGGTGGCTGTGGAACGTTCAGTGCTGAGGATGATCTTTAAGAGTTGCAACGTGAGCTATCGCATAAAAAAGGAATTGATCAACATTGTTATCCTCTTATGCAGAACCACCCCTGGTGACGAAGGGCACAGATGGCAACAAATGTTGCGCATTATTTTCAGAGAAGGAATTGCTGAAAGATGCACAGAGCAAGATCAGCTGCTCGAGTTTGGTTTCTCTTTGCTTGCCAAAGTGATGCGAGAGCTGACTGATACTGACTCGAACGTTGAGTCGTTCTATGAGCAGCTGAGATCAGGACTGCCATATGCGCTTGCAGAAAGATCTCCGCTTGCAGTAAGTTTCCGCACTGAATTATATTCAAGCCCAACACTCTTTCTGTCAAACTAACAACCTCCATCACATGGCCAATGTGATGAAACTGATCAGACCAGGTATGCTGCGCTGATTTTTATAACAAAGAATCTTTTTCTTTTTGGCGGACTCAACTTGGGCGAATCAACTGTGCCCCAGATGCTCGAGGTATTCGCTCTTGTACACCCCACCACCATAAAAGCAGAGAGCAAATGGAAAGCTGCACGCACAGTATTGCTGCAACAATAAATTGGTTGTGTTGTGTGTGTGTGTGCATATTACAGGTGCTGGTTGCTTTGCACGAGCAGAACGAACATGATATGCTGTTTCGTGCCTTATATAATTTTCAAAAAGTATGCATTTGTTTTTGTTTTTTTGTTCGCTGAAGATTTCTTGCAGCTGCTAATTCCAATCGTTTTTTATTTAGTATGTAAGCTTAGACTTTGTATTTCCTTGGCTGGAAAAATATACAGAAACAATACTTGCCTTTGCTTCCACAGTATCTCTACCTGATTTTATTCGTGGACAGGCCCTCATGAACTTGACAGCTTTAGCAGAGGTACGTCAATCAATATTGATCTGCATTTATGTAAATTTGAATCTGCTCTCTTATTTTCATTTAATTTATCACATAGAGTTATCCGCACAAGTTAAGGAGGATTCCACATTTCATGAATCATATTTTTAAAGTATCAATATCCATGTATCTTGAAGTTGAGGAAGATAATCCAATATGGTGCGAGGAAGATCAAGCTCAAGATGAGGGAGAGAGGGAAAGGGAAAGAAAAGAAGAACTCAAACACCTATTTAAGAAAGAGAAAAGAGCAGGGAATAAAATGGCTCAGAAATCTCTTGCAGAGTTTGAGAGAGAAGAGCAAGAACGAAGGCCCTTAAAACGCATGAAAATGTCAGAAGATGATGAGCAAACGGAAGAGAGTGTAGAAAATGAGCAAGGAAGCGAAGAAGAAGAAGAAAAAGAAGAAGAATTCGAAACAAAACAAAGGTCTTATGGAGAAAGACCTGATCAAGTTGTAGAGTCTTCTCTTTCGCAACTTGCTATTGCGCTTGGTATGCCCCCTACGATATGTTTATGCAAACGTTTATTGATTTGATAAGATAATAGGAGCAAAGAGGGTACTACCAATTTGCATGAATTATGTTAAACGGTTCATTGTCTGTGACGATTGGAAATTCCGTTACACAGCTCTGATGACACTATTTTCCATAATAGAGGTTGTATCCAACCTTCTTTCCTCTTCTCTCTTGGCTTTGCCTCACTCACAATTCTCTAACAGGGTTGTGCATCAGAGATTGATGCAGATCCTGAGTATATATCGATGCTAGTTGTGAGCCATCTGCAAGACTCGCATCCACGAGTGAGATATGCTGCATGCAATTGTATAGGGCAACTCTCTTCCCATCTGGGTGTCCTTAATGTACGGTCAATATGTTTGTAAAATGGATCACAACTATTTATCTAGATTCTATTCAATTTATACACTACCCTGCCCCATCGCTATCAATCTAACTTCTTGGTATAGGGAGCAAAAAGTTTTCAAGAGCGATTTTATCTCCAAGTTATTACGGGCCTTCTTCAAGCGTTAAAGGACCCCAACGTAAGAGTGCAGGAACGTGCATGTCAAGCTTTGGTAAGTCAGCATATGAATATGACCACTGCTCGAAATCTTACTAAGGAAATTCTACAGGTCAACTTTTTTGAAGAGAATTTTGCAACAATCATGGAAAGTCTACCAAAGGAAGAATCTCAAAACCTAACGCAGCTGTGGGATGCATTATTGAATCATTTGCTGGATCTAACTAAAAGCGCAAATCAACGGCTTAAAGAATATGCAATTGTTGCAGTTGCTGCTATAGCTGACTCGACAAAAGCAAATTTTATGAAAGTTTGTACTCTGCTACATCCGCTCTTGCAGCTGACTGGATTGAAGCCTAAACACAACATTCTTACAGTATTATCCAGACTTTGCACCGATTTGTTTGGAAATCTTGCGGAGTAAGAAGCAATTAGTGACCAAGAGACAAAAGGAGACAAAAGGGCGTGCTTTGGAGTGCATCAGTCTTATGGGTCTCTCAGGTCAGTTACACTCGCCCCGATATCGTTGCTAAACCACTCAGTATTGAACTTCTCTGCAGTTGGGGTTGAGATATTCAGGAAGGATGCAATTGAAGTGATAAATATGTTACAGTCTACAGATCCTACAATTCAAGATTTTTTGAATTCTACACCCCATATTACTACTGCAATGGGAAGAATTGCCGTGGCACTTAAAAGTGAATTCATTCCACGATTAAATGACCTTATCTCTCATCTTGAGAAGAAGGTAACTGCCCCTTGTTTAGCCATAATATTCCTTTCTGTCCTGATCCCCCAATTTCAGATTGTGAAGCAGCGCCCCTCGCTTGGTGCTCTCAATCCTTTTATAGACGAAGGTATAAGTCCTCTGATCTTCCCCCCCCCCCCTCCCCAAATGTTTCGGTTACTGTTAACCCTTCATTTATTTAGATACTTCATCGCTATTATTTATGGACGACAATGAGCTCGAACATTTCTCAAGCGCCATCAAGACACTATACTTCGTCGTTTCAGAGTATGCTGGAACAGTAGAAGGTGCTTGAACAAATACCATAAAACGAGCTGGTGGAATGGGCTAACTTTTCTCGTTGTATGGAACAGGAGCTGTTGGATTATTTCTCTATCTGTCAAGAGTGTCCTCTCTCGTACTGACAGCATTAGAGCTATCTAGTGATTCGGATAATAGAAATTGGGCACTGGCAACTATGCCTCATCTTATTACTATTTACAGGAAGGCAACTGATTCCAATGAAAGGCAACCGAGAACTGGTAATTAGAGATTCTCAGCAGAAGTATCTTCCAATCTACTACTAATTACTTTGCATATAAAAGATGCAGGACAAGATACTGATTCTGAAGCTCAAAAATTGGAAATATCTCGCTATTGTAGCCTTGGAATTGATAGCTTTTCTTTTGATGGACTGGATAACCTGGTGGCTCCCTTGTGGGTGGCTCTTATAGACGCTGTACGTCGAGATGGTAGCATTCAAGAATCTCTAGATGCCATGTCTGGAGTATGTGCATTATTTCACCAATCCCCCCCCTCTTCCTGCTTGCTGTAACATTTCTCCGTCCCTCTTTAGATTTTGCGACAAGCAGGTAGTAAATGCTTGAGGATGCACGACACGACTGCAACGATCTTTGTACTATTAAGGGTCATTGACAACAGCAACAGTCGTATAGTGTATTCACAATGTATTGGTTGACCACAGCTCTCCTTTTATCACGATACAAACCCTGGTTTAACAAACAGATAATTACACTTTTGTGTTTATGTTAAATGTTTTTATACATTATAGTGGAAACGGATGAAGAGGTGGACGAAGAACAAATGAGAGAAAGACATTTGAACGAGGCTAACGAGCATGCGCTGATTTCTAGTGCAGAGTATGTCTTTACTGATCTGATCAAGCGTCACCATTGCTATTTAACAGAGGTAAAACTTGCAGGCTGTGGTTATTTGGCATATCCTAATTATCTTGATTAAATAAGGGCTATGTGAGGGGTTGGATTTTGAGCGGTGCCATACGTCTAACGGTATCCTATGAAAAATAATTTGTACTTCATCTTATCAAAACTAATTGGTTTTGTTTCTTTGCAGACGATGCCTGTCAAGCGCGCGCAAACAGCAGGGATATGCATAATTGATGACATCCTGGAATTTTTACCAAACGCTAGCGAGTACGTCTCTGCTTGCTTGCCGGTGTTGATGTCATTCCTGCAAGAAACAGATCCTGTGCACCTACAGGCTGTAGTATACGGTTGATGATCATTCCTCTTCTTGAGTGTAGTTGTAAACACGAAGCGGACGCTGATGAAAAGCTTTGCAAACATTCCAGGGATTGGGCTGGCTGCGCAAGCGAGCATCCAAGGCCAAGAAGGAAAGGTGTGGGAGTCCGCACTGAAGGAACTAGCTCGTAAAATAGGTTTGACTTGGCAACACCAGTTTTCTCTTGACAAGAATTAACGTTAGCTATTAATCATGCCCTTAATATTAGAGGAGCACAGAAATGATGTACCAGATGAATTGATGAATGCAGCAATTGATAATGCCATCAGCGCCTTTGGAAAGATTTGCTTTTTCCAATGGGACAGCATACCTGATGTAGCATCGCTTGTAACTCGGTGGCTATCGTGGCTGCCTCTTCGCAATGACAAAGAGGAGATGACCCTTGTGTGTGGCCTTCTGAGCGATTTTATCCTCAGGTTAGTACTTCTTTCCAGCAACGTACATACGCACGCAACTCTGCACATACACACACACACAGACACAGTACATTGTGACAATTTTGTTTTTTAATTGTTGGGAACACACAACAACAGCGATCGCCAGGTGGTGCGCGATAGTTTGTTTGGTGGAGGAAAGAGCAAACGAGAGAACGCCGAGCTAGTGGCGGAGATGCTCGAGCAGCAGCTGCGCGAACAAGAGCGAACGCCATACAACCAAGAAACGTTTGCTGAGCGGGAAGGCAAAATGCGGACAGCGCTTGGAGTTTTGAGATTAATGTGAAAGAACAAACTTAACTGATTTGTGTCAAACCAAAAAAAACCGAAAAAATGAGCAAGTAATTATATCATTTAAATATCACTACAATTGTTGAAGAATTATTAAGTTGTTAATGATAATAATTTAGGTTCACATTTTCACACTGTAATTGCCATTTTTTTAAAGATATTTTCACACTTGATACAAATACATTCCCCCCATAAAGGTGAGCGTGTGTGTGTGAGGGCGCGATTCACTTGTGGAACGACTTCTTGATTTCGGTCAGCCACGCATTCTTCTCATCCTCTGATCGGCACACCAGTGTCCAAGACTGTTTGGCCATCAGGCAACACCCAAACACCCATACAAACACACACATAATCAGAAAAAGGCAAAACACACACACACCCTAGTGAGCGTAAGCAGCGTACCAGGTGGGGTGTGAGCAGGTGGAAGGCATGATGCACGTGCTGCAGTCTTGTAGGCGAGGCTTCCACTTCATCAGATGGAGGACCGGCGCCCACGCCTGTCAGGTCCTTGAATAAGATACACCCGGCGTACTGGAAAGACTTGCCACCTTCGCCCATACTCAGATCTTTTCCGCTTTTGCCTATGGGAGGGCCAAGAATCAATTCAACAGTTTTATAAAAAAAAGGGGGGAGACTAACAAACTAACAATACCTTTGGTGGATTGTTGTTGTTGGGCTTCTTGTTTGCCTGCAGATAGCAACATATCGTTGAAAAGGAAGAAGTAATACTGCTTCTGGAAGTTCCTCATACTGTTTTTACTCTTTTTCGATCGCTGGAAGACGCGCAGACTCAGTAGACCCTACACATGTGTATATGAAATGTGAAGATAAGACCAGAGAGCGAGAGGTGAATGGATCCATCCTTCATGAGAGAAAATCTTGGCTTACCTCTTTTACAAGATACCTGGAAGGAGAATAGAGCCCTTCCTGTTTTAGAAACGAATATCAGCATCTCGTCTCTCTTCTAAAAGCTGACAATACAGTCCGGACTCCCTTTTCGAATCACATTGAAACACAGGGGTCAATGGCCATACCATATGTTCACTAATGCCAGCAATACTGTCTTCGATGGCAATAATCTTTTGTACGCGCTTGTGGTTCTCTTCATCAATACCACTGTTAAGATCATCTAAGAGATCCTTCACCTAAGAAGAATAGAATTGTTAGTGCAAGGTGAGACATTGCTTTGTATAGAAAGAAAAAAATACTTTGAGCTGAGCTTTCTCAAGAAGAGGATAATCCGGGTGGAGTGGGTTGGTATATTTAAGCAACTCCTGTACGCAATATAAGAAACAAAAGTAAGAAAATCAACCATGATAGTAAGTGGTAGTATAAAACATTACAAACCTTTAACAAAAGTGCATAGCTGCCAGCAAGTACAAAAGAAAGAGTTAGTATTGTATAAACCTGCGGCTCTGATATTGCGGTCGATGTAAGAAGGTTTTTTGATACCGAGGTAGTCTTTGTACAGGCATTATAAGGAATGAATCCATTGCAAGGGCAGTCGTTTTCAGCTGCTCTCGTTCGAAAGCCTTAAACAATCGAAAGATTTAGTCTGTATCTAGCCGTGCGTAAAGTGATGAATGCATCTGTTTCAAATTAAACCAGTTACCTCCTTGATGCGGTTGAAATCGGCTCTTTTTTCAGCGAAATGTCGCATTGCAATAAGGCTTGTATGATAATGAGCCAAGTATGCCTTGTATTCCACGAAAAAGCCACACTAAAAAATCAAAATAATTCAGCGTATAATCACTACAATAACACATGTGGATTGTGTAACGTACATTATGTATAAAAATGTCTCCAATAGTGGATCTGGCATTCCATGCGCTTATTCGCTCTTTGAGCAGGGCCAAGAAGCTCACATGATGCTCGTATATCTCTGCAGGAACAAGGGAAATCAGTTTTTAGCTGTGATATTTGACGATTTCTTATATATCAAGGCTAGTGATGTAATACAATACCTCCC
>MRZZ01002936.1:0-13419 GCA_002025285.1 Acanthamoeba comandoni | reverse complement strand
TGACAAAAAGATAAAGTCTGACATGATGCGAGAGGCCAAGTTCAACACGACGATCGACTCGCTGTGCAGTGGGCTCCACCCGTCCTACAGCATCCTCTTGAGGTACGCGCGCAGCCTCAAGTATAGCGAGGAGCCTGACTATACCTTTATCCAGGACCTCTTTCGCTACACCCCGCCGCCACAAAAGGGGCTCATCGCTGCGCCAACACCGCGACGCACAGGCATCCCCACGACAAAGAAGACAAGGCCTGCGCTTGTCAAAAAGAAGAGCGCACCCAAGGCCACCGGCCAACGCTCTGCCCTTTCGCCGCGTCGCCCCCAGCGCGACCACCGCACGCGACGCGAACCGCACACCTCGCGCCGCAGTCTCAAGAGAGAGATCGCCTTGCGTAAGAAGACTCGCGCGTCGAGCTCCCACTCCTCAGATTATACGACCTGCACCGATTCGCAGTGCTCTCAATGCGACAAATAAAAGAAAGACACACATCCACACACTATTCTCTTGCTGGCTATGCATATGCTCGCACATTTTATTGATCTCCAGAGGAGGAGGAGGACAAGTAATCAACAACATGAAACCACCCATGGGCGAGCGCCTGGCGCCTTGCTTGCTCGCGGTCGATGGGCATGCCGTGGTCGATCCAGGTGTGGAGGGTGGCCAGGTGCCCGGCCTGGGCGATGTGCGTCCCGATAGCCACAAGCTCGTCTGCTGCTTTGGAGACGATATCACGGCGGCGACGCTTGACGACGAGTTGGTGGCTGTGCAAGAGAGTCAGAAATTGGTCCAACAGATGGTGATTCCCACAGTGTGTCTTTGATGTCAGGTGGCTCAGGACGCACATACAGTCGTCCAGCGAGATGACAACTAAATGCTCTGGGAGGCGGCCGCCGCGCGAAGCAATGCACATGTGCGCAAAGAGAACAAGGCCGTGCTTTGGGGCAAGGTCGATGATGCACTGCATGCCAATCGTGTCCACGAGAGCGCACAGTGTGGTGCCATTGGGGTCGTCTAGGCAGCTTTGAAAGTGTTGACAAAAGGCAGTGAGATTCGCGTCCGAGAATCTGTGGGGAGCGACCTGCCAAGAAGAGGACGCCCGCACGCTCACGCTGTGAAAATTGATGAGCCGAGCCAACGCTGGCACAATGTGTTGTATGACATGGCCGGGAGTCAGCGTCTCCTGCTTGACGATATATCGAAGGATCGCGCACGCGTTGGATGCACATAGGTGTTGCACGCTCACCAAGAGAGCTTCGCTGGCGTCAGTGTCGCATGGGAGGTGCTGCAAGAGCGTCGCGATGATGTCCCCGTTGTCAAAAATATGAGCGGCGTTGATCAACATCGATGGTTGGACGTGTTGTTGATGGCTGTCTTGTGACAAAAGAAAAGTGAGCATGGCATGGTGCCTGGAGGCAAGCCACACAAGCGACTCGCTCATCATCTCTGGTCGATAGCTCTCCCCAGCCATCTGGATGACGCGCTGGACGACCTCCAGGTTGCCACTTTGCATGGCGTTGCGCACCAAATGCTCAGGGTCAAACTGTATCTCACTTTCATTCGCGATGTCAAACACTTTTTCGATGACGCGCAGGTTGCCAAACCGACAGGCCATCTCAGCAAGCTCCTCGAGCACGTCCTCGAAAAGGCCCGTGTCATGTGGGAACCGGCGCGTATGTTGGATGATCAATTGGACAGCGCCTTCGATGTCTTGAACGGGACGCAGCGTGACGGCCCAGATGACCAGAGTGCGCCACCACATCACGTCGGGCCATGTGTCGGGAAGATCTTTCACATCGTGTGAGAGCAACCACACCACGACCGCGTCATTGTGTCTGCTCGCGGCTTGAGCACAGCACGCATCAAAGCGTTGGACAATAAGGCGGTGGTCAAAGTAGCTCTTGAGGTTGGCAAGCGAGATTGTGGATATCACGTCGGGTAATGCTTTGCTTTGGTCCCACAGCGGTTCCATGCCGTCGTCATCGCTGTATCGCCGGCGCGGTGCACAGCTGATCAGGTGTATAATGTAAGACGCGCTTTGCGTGCAATTGTCAGAGAGCGCGCGTGTCAGCACCTTTTCAAGGTACTCGCGTACGACGGGCGACTTGGCGCGATGCGGCTCTCTCCGTCGCTCGGGAAAGATCATCTGGTAGGCAGTATGTACTGCGAGTGCGCTGTCTCGCGACGAAGCGACAAACAGATTTTCAGGGGTTGGGCAGATATTGCATGTCTGCACGAGGAATTGCACGAGCGGAAGGTCGCAGCGCGGGTCGCTTCGGATAGCCTCGTCGACGAGCCGCTGGTGGTGCAGCGACGGGTGGCAGAACTGGCGACGGCGGTAGCGCACGCTGACCCTGCGCACGATGTCTCGGAAGCGAGTGCACACCTGTTGGAGGATGTATGCCTGGAGGGGCGTCATCGCGTGCGCAAAGATGTTGTCCAAGATCTCGCTGGGCAAGAGGTCCATGATGCGCGCAGATCGTGTGGTGCTTTACCATACGCTGGGTAGGATCCTCCATGGGGTATTTCCATCATGCGAAATAAAAAGCAGTCTATCTTGCCGTACGGTCTGGTTTCTGCCCATCCCCACAAAGAAAGGAGAGAGCGAGCGATGTCTTCCCCTGTCATGTATCTGAATTCGATGCCGCAGTCAATGCCTGCTCTTGACAGCAACTCTGCCTTTGTCGATGAGACACAAAAGAGCACAAGGCGATTCACCATCATCGTGAGCGTGATACTCGCGGTGGCCCTCTTGGGTGGCCTCATCGCGATAACCGTCTCCGCGATCGTGTCTGCCAGAAAGGCCAAGAAGAAAAAGGAGGAAGACGAGGCGGCTGCCAAGAAGGCCCAGCAGGAAAGAGATGAAATCGCCAGGGCCATGGAGAAGGCCATCGATGACGCGCTGAGCAAGTTCACACAGCGAGGGTTCTACAAGTGCAAAGGCGAGGACGGCATCTACATGATCCTGGACCGCATGAAGCATCCCTTTGTCGATTGGAATGCCTACGTGAGCCACGGCTCGCCAATGTATATGGAGCTGGACGACTGCTCCGCGCTCGACATCATCCCCGAGGGCAGCGCTATCATGGCCAAGCCTGCAGACCCGACCGTCCTGGAGAACGGTCAAAATTATACGTGCGACAACAAGCACATCTTCCTCATAGCTGACGGCAAGAAGCGCGCCTACCCTTCAACGGAAATCTGGAAGCAATACGCGTCGCCCATGCCGATCATGGTCAGCTGCACTGTCCTCAACATGGTGCCCCTGGGAGAACCCATGCCGCCCAAGATGGTGCCTCCCATGCCTCCCGTGATGCCGCCTCCCACGGCCATGCTTCCGCCGGGCATCATCGAGGGCAACACCTACAAGTGCACCAAGACCAAGAGAATCTACACGATCGAGAACGGCCTCAAGAGGTTCTACCCGTCTGTTGACATCTACATGCAACACGGCCTGCCGCAAGCAGCCGACCTCGCCGACTGCAGCATCCTCGACATGGTCGCCAACGGGCGCAACTTTGGTACCCTGAAGATGCCACTGCCCACGGGCACCTTTGAAGGTCAGGTGATCAAGTGCACGGCCAACTCCAAGACCTACCGCATCCAAGACGGCAAGAAGAGGTGGTACAAAAACACTGTCGCCTATGAATACTATGGCAAACCCCCAGCGACAGTCATCTCGTGCGAGACCCTGAATGCCATCCCTAACGGAGCCGACTTGGTGGCAATGGCCACCCCTGGCAAATAATGATGAAGATGATGACGCTGTGTGTGCACATCGCCTTGTGTTGACAAACACCAAGACAAGCAGCATTGAATAAAACCCAAAAACGTGGCAGCATCTTTGTGATTTTTAACGGCTTGACTGGACCTGCAGCATCAGCCTTACTCAGTGGAACAAAGAAAGAACCATGAAGATGCATGTGAGCGGTTTGACTATTTTCTATAGTGTTCTTGTGATTGTGTACCCAATCGCCTATTATTTTCTCTATATTAATCCCAATGTTGTGACAAGACTCAACATGGTTTCAACTGAGTGCATGATTGCCAACCAGACCATCGTCAAGACCAAGCTGAAAGCAGGGTGCAATGGACACATCGAGGAGTTCAAGATGCCAGCCTTGCTTGCGACCGTGCGTGCAAAGCCCAACTTTGAAGCCGTGGTGCTGTACTCCAACATTGATTCCGAGTCACTCATGTCAGAGGCCGCGACAACACTGTATTTTCGATCGCACCCCGTGGGACAAACTACGGCGTGTTATTATGATTCTCGCCAAAAAGACGAGGTGTTCATCCAATATGTGGAAGAAAGCATGGCCAATTTCTTTTCAGTGATGCTAGGGTTTGCCTATATGGTGGTGCTGGTAGGGTTCGTCGCTACATGGGTGGCCGACATCGCAAAAGCACGCATGAGAAATGAGTATCAAGAGTTGAATGTGCAATAACATGTTATTTGAATGAACTTTTCTTTGAAGTGGAATATGTGATAGTGGCCATCTCTGAACCCAACAGGAAGTTTATAGAGTGAATTTTGTTATCTTTTCATGAAGTGCGCACTATATATGAATTACGTCGAGGCGTCTTTCATTCATTCCATATTTTTCTTTTTGCACACGCTTGAGCACTCTTGATTGAGAAATCACGCGTCCAAAAGTACACAAGCGCCCGTCTGTGGACGTCAACGGCATGCGTCATCTGTCTATGTTGTCATTCGCGACAGCTCGTATGATCATCACGCTATTTGCTGGCATAAAAGCTGGTGGCAAGCACAGCGATCAGGTTGCACACCAATTATTTGATTTTATTGTATTTGTTATTCTTTGCGTCGTCCTCTCCATTTGCGTCGTATGAGCATCTTGGTTGAGAGCGAATCGTGTTCGTGCAGGGCCACTCGCGGACAGCCCTGGTCTTTGGCCCACTCCACAATATGTGAGTGGCCTGCTTGTCGGGCGTTCATCAGGGTCAAGCAATTCCACGGGGCACACTTCTCTCTGAGAAGACAGAGAATATCTAGGTGGCCGCCCAGTGCAGCCATCGCACACGCACTCTCGTCCACGGGGCAACCGAGTGTCATCAAGTAGGTCACGATCTCTCGGTGACCCTTTCGACACGCGATGGCCATGTGTTGCGGGGTCAACGACACCCCACGCATGTTCTCGCTCTGGGCACACCTCCAAAAGTAGATGTCCCTGTTCTTCTTGAGTGCGACAGCCAATGTGTCTGCGTCAGGGCGAACCCCGCGGGCCAAAAGCCAACAAAATGCGCCACAGTTATCGACAGCCGCCGCGTGAGTCAAAATATTGGACTCCGCGCCGTGACGATCAAAGATGCGCTTCCAGAGCGTTGTGTTGCTCGTGGAACCAAAGATCGATGCATAGTCCAGCTCCTCCTTGGCGTGTTCATCTTTGGTTGACTCCAAGACAAAGAACCAGATATCGTCGCTTGACTGAAAATACGCCATTAGGTTGGATCAAGGTCGTGTTGTGTGTGACAAAGAGAGGAAGCGATTATATCTATTTATAGAATGGATCAGTGAAAAAACAAAATGATGACGACGGAAAAGTGTTGTGTTAGCTGAATGCCTGAAGTGTCAGAATGCAATCACCAAGGAATGAGCTCAAGATGGCGTCGCCGTTGAGGGTCTGATAGAATAGGATGCGCTGTGACGGCGAGTGCTGGATGTCGCGGATGATGCGTTCCAGGCGCGACGCGAAATCCCTGAGCGCCAGCTGCATGCTGCTTGTCTCCCGTGTGTTGTTGCGCAGCTTGGCCGCGGGAGGCAGGAAGAATGCGTGCTGCCGTCGGACTAGGCCAAAGACATGGTTAATAGTGGCATCGAGCTGTTGGCGTGATCGCAGGATGGTCAGCTGTTCATCAGAGACCTCCTGGGCGTCGAGCAACATGATGATTCGGTTGAGTGTATCTGAAAGTTGTTGAATAAACAGTTGGGCAAGACGCATGGTCTGGAAGTTGCGCGTCGCATGCTGAGCATCAAGGAGAGACCGCTTGGTTTCCGGTGGCTGAAGCAGCGGCGGTATCTGCACACTGACCGAGTGACAATAGTCGATCAGGAATTGTGTGACCTGTTGATGCCCCTTGTGGTTTGCCTGCACCCATGTTGGGTGCACCCCGGCGTAACAGTTGGCCAGGGCCGCAAGCATCATCTCGGGCGCGTCTTGCCACGCCAGAGCATCGTAGAGATGCGCGACTCGCTGCAAGACCGCCTGGTGCGCAGCACCCAACACGACGCTCTGATCAAATGGAGCCAAGTAGATCACTGTGTCTTCGGCATCATCGTCGTGGTGCTCGGGCAAAGACATTGTCGTCTTTTCTTTCTGTCAAAATAAATATCATGCGGGACACATCGCGTGTCACATTGAATGAAAACATGAACGAATTGACGCATATGTGTATCCCTTGCTGTGGATGTTGACAACAATCACATCAACGAAAGCATTATCATAGACACTGACAACTTCAGCATCAACAACATGTCTCAAGAGAAAGTAGAAAAATGTGAAAAGCAGCTGACCAACATGCTTGAAGACGCGCTAAAGGTCGTCGTCGAACTTGGCCAAGAGATCGACCCCAAGGACATCGAGAACAAGGCAAACATGTCTGCCATTGAGCAAGCGTTCCAATCTCTCAACGAAGAGTTTTTGGCTCAAACAGAACAAGGAGAACAACAAGCCTCTGGATCTGGCGACAAGGCCGACCCTCAACCCAGTGCTGACAACGTCGGCGCCAAAGCCACAAAACAAGTATTGGATATATTCAAGTCGATATTCGGGGACACCGCAATCCAGGTGGTGCAATGGCCCGCACCGCCAACTGTGTCGGCCTCCTCAGAATCTGGTGACAGCGAATGCATCGACGGCGAATGTGGTGACACGGACGAAGAAGATACACCCTATGACGACGACGACAAATACAGTGAATCTGTAGTGGATGAGGAGGATGAGGATGAGGAAGAGGAGGATGATCAAGAGCCCTTGGTGAGTATCAAAGACATGGAGCGCGTCCAAAATAAAGTGGACTGGCTGACTTCGAACATGGTGCAATGCAATAGCGTAGTCCATGCCATCGCCAACGCGCTCACCGCACTGGACAGGAAGAACAAAGAGCTCAACCACGAATTGAATTTCTTGCGCCGTGTGTTGCGCGATCGTGATGCCAAACACAGCGCGCAATTGAAGGGCCTTGAAGAGAAGATTGCCGCCTTGCAGAAACCGCGCGCAAAGAGACCACCAACTACTCTACAACAGCAGCAACAACAGCCCCGCTTGAGCAACAACAATATCAGCGACCTTTGCCACGTCTTGGCATTGTGCCCCGAGCTGGGACCAGTGATCCAACTCGCATTCAACGACCAGTGAGAGACAGACATGAACATCATCGCTCGCAGGATCATGGATCTATCAAAACAAACAACCCCTCCCCAGTGAACTCAGTTGTGCGTGTGTGCCAGCTGGTGTTACTTTGTGATAGGTTCAATTCCAAGAGCGAGAATCATAATAAAGTGATCACTCTATTTATTGATAATCGTTGCCTCCTTCATCGCCAGTGCAAGGTATCGTAGCGGAAAGCCATTTTTCATATTCATCGGGAGGAACGATTCTACCACTGGAGGGTTCCAAGAAAGTGTGAAACCCATTGCGATCAGGAACGTTGTCAAAACTGGGGGCCGCTTCGCACGCACCGTGTGTTGTCCTGATGTTAGAGTGCCTGATGTGCAGACGACACGGTCTTTTTTTACTACCAAGACTCATTGTCGAAAGTCTTGCGTCGCAGCGCGAGAATCCGTGGCGCACGAGAAATTTATATGACCTCCCTTGCACGAGAAAGGCGTGGTTCACCAGGGGTTGGATCATATCGTCACGGATCGGCGAATGTCTCAGCAGCTTTTGGATGAGCTTTGTGTTGCCCGCGCGCACGGCAAGAATGAGGAACCATGGCGAACAAAGTTGCTCTGGCGGTAGCACCAACTTGCACGCGTCCCACAGCTTTGCAAGTTCTTCGCGGTAAAAGACAAAAATGTCGCTACATTGGATCCTTTGCACTTGCTGGTCGGGCTGGTTGTAGAGCGCTACGAGGGCGTCGCGATTTTGTTTCTTGTCCATTTGGCTCATCAATATTTGCAGATATTTCTCTGCTCCCAGCTGGCAATTCTCCTTTCCCAAGACTCTGCGCGCGATAATTACCATCGAGGGCGACACATTTTTCACTATTGCGTTATCACCAGCGTGCACATGTTCCATGACATACTCTTCCAGCTCGTCCATCCAGCCGTCGGGATGCGGCGATCTCTCTCCCACGAGCTCCATGAGGCGCTTGGCCACGATCTCTCTTCCGAACATGATCGCTATAGATATTGTCCTCTCGACCATGCACTTTTCAAAATGATTGTTGAGTTGTTGATCGCGAAGCAACAATTGCAGTGTCTGTGTGGCAACATCGTCCGTAACATGTGGCATGGTCAACAGATCAACGACCACCTGTCTGTTCGTCCAGGCCGTGTTGGTCACGATTTTGTGGCGCATAATGTTCGCAATACAGGCACTGTCGTCAACGCTAAGGTTCTTCTTGGGCAATGAGACAAATGTCGCGACAGACCGATCGACAAAGCCATGCGCCGCCAGAAACTCAAAGGTCTTCAAGTTCGCCTTGGGAACCGTGGTGTCTAGTTTTGGGAAGAACATGCAGATATACTGGGAGAAGGGAATGTCCTCGCTGATGCATACAAATGCCATCTTCCAAATAAATTTGTTGGCCACCCATCTATCATCCTTTGGCTTGTCTTCATCCTGACTCAAGGCTTTTGTCGTGACACTCGGATGAGCGGGGATATCTCTGGCCGCACAAGGGTCGTCGTCCTCTCGCCATATCACGCGCAATAGTTCTTCCACCCTCGAGGCATGGCGACCATGGCCCAGGTGCAAAGAGGCGACGTAGCCACTGCAATCGCCTCTCCTGATGTTCTCCAGTTGGGATGCAACTCGGTCAGACTCGCTGATCTTCGTTCTGGTGGCCACAGCAGCAGCGCTCGCTGTCGTGCCGCTTTTTTGTTTCTTGTTTTTGCGACGCTTTTTGGCAACGGGCTTGCGCGCATCGTCAGTCGCAGCCGATTCTACTGGATGAGGCTTGTGATCGTGATGGTGCAAGCGGATGGCATCAAGCAAGACACGAAAGCTAAGGTGTCTCTTGATCTTGTCAGTGAGAGTTGAGTTGAAGCCATGGAATATGGCGTGCAGCACTTGCGCGGCAGCAGACGTGCGCTCCGCCTGATTAACACGCGCCGTCTTGGGATCACACGCGTCATGAATCCCAAGCGAATAGAGGAGCTGGTTGTAGATGACCTGCACCATCAGCGCGAAATCCTCACGGTGCGGCTTGGCGCACGGAGGGTTTTTTCTCGCATAGCTTGGGCGCAGCTGATCGCGAGTTGCTTTGTGGCGGTTTATGTGAACAAGGCCTTTCTTGAGCATGCGTGCTTCGCGCCACTCTGTCGGATCCAGGCGTGGCGCGCTGGCTACCTCCAGATGGTTCTCCATAAAGGCTTTGATGGCAGTGCGCGCGACGTACGGCTCGGTCAACATCATCGCGCGCGTCTTTGCATCGCAGCTCAAAAATGTGAAGAGCGACCTGACGCTCATGTGTTCCAGCAAGCCGTACACAAGCTCCGCCGGCCATCCCTGGACGACGTCCATTATTTCTTGTGCATCACGAACAATGCAAGAGTGTTGTGCATATGAATTCCTCTTTCGAGAGGTGTTTATTAATATAAATTATGTCAATTGACACACGGCAGCATGCAGCATGTCGATGAGTGCTCTGCGAGATCGTCTCGCGGGGGAAGCGGGCGTGGCGATGCGATGAACTCGGTGACCGGCGCCTTGCGCGAGTTGACGATGGGCGGGAAGACCATGATGACATGGAGCCGCTGCTTGCGTCCTCGGATCTTAAGCTGCAGCTGCGGCCAGTCCTTGGGCGGCAGCGTGAGCTGTCGGTCGTAGAGCATGTGCACCATCAAGTTGACCTTTTGGTGAAAAACATTATTCAGGTTGCCGATGCGGCGCTTGTGGTGCGAGCCAAAGTGGTGCGCCGATTGCCACGTCTCGCGCCCGCTGATAAGCTCGTACTGCTTACGGACGAGATCGCTCACGCGCATGTACACCGTGGCAAGGTCCTTCTTGTTCTGGGTGGCGATCATCCGGTGCACGTGGGCGTTGATCCTCATGACCGCTTCCCGCGTCAGGCCGATCGTGCCACGCGACGGGGATAGCTGAGCAGCAGTTCGCGGCGCCTTTGTCTCTGCGACATCATTGTTGTCTTGAGGGTGACACGACGAGCTGTTGTTTTGTTCAGCATCGCTGGGGTGGTGTTCCATGGTGATCACTGGCACGACAGGTTCCTCCACCGGATGTTTTTGTTGTTGTTGTGGTGTTGGCTGTTCGTCGCTGTCACTGTCTCGGCACAGGGCCAGCTTACACAAGGCCGCCCATGACCTGGAGCCGCCTCTGGCAGCATCGGATGACATCTGTTTATTCATGACCACCAAGTTGACCCGCTGATCATTTCATCGTCACTGAAAAATATGTTGTCATCGCTATGATCTTGTGTGCCATTGCCAAAAAGAAAATATCGCTGAAAGAAAAATATGATCGCGGGCATAATGCCAACACATAAATGGCAACGCCGACACGCAACCTCCACACACACACACGTCTGTAGCATCGATAATAATATCACTACACTTTTCATTTACTTGGGAACACAAGCGCAGAATGAGTTCATCGCAGCACAGTGGTTCTGGCAGCATCACTCGTCTTCGTAAATCACTGGCGGGCGAGGGCAAGTTCAAGAAGCTTCTGGCGCGCGTCAAGAAGAACAAGAACCACCGCGGCCTCGCCCAGTTTTTGAAGGAGCACCAGGTAGAGATCATCAGGATCAACAGTGCCACGACGGTCGCCTACATCTACAAACAGCTTTACTATGGCTTGCTCTTGGTGCAGCACTATGCAGAGATCGTGCCTCTTCCCGTGGGACGCAACGCCGCGATGTCGGCAGACATGGACACGCTCGCGGCTCTCTATGACGTGTACGATTACCTGCTGCCCAAAAGCAAGTCGCCCATGTATAAGAATGCCAGCAATTGGACGCTCCCGTTGGACGAGTCCACCTACGGCGCGGCCATATCTGGTGGCCGCTGGGACGTTGTCCTTTGGCTCAAGGACAAGAAGATCCCGGCCAACAGCAACGTCCATCGCAAGGCCCTGAAGACTGGCGACGCGAAGCTGATCTCTCGCGTCGAGGCTGCCGGCTTTCCACTCTACTCGGAGGAAAAGATGCTCCAGTTTTACGCCGATTGTGTCGCCAAGCACGGCACCGCTGAAGATATCCTTGCAGAAATCGAAAAGATGGTGTCACAATCGGTGCCGCGCGAGACCGTCACGCAGTATGCCATCGCACAGATCGCGCGTCTGAACAAGGCGCTCGCTGCCTCTTACGAAACCTACCAGACTAAGAACAACAATGAGGCGTGCTACCTGCGCGTGACCATCAACAAGCTGACCAAGCGCGCCTTTGGCAGGTCGGTGGAAATCATGTTTGACGACGATGCCATGGAAGCGCTCGCCATGTTCGATGACGACGACGATGAAGACGATGAGGACACTGATAACAAAAAGATGTCGCCCGAGGTGACTGACTACTTGGCAAAGAAAAAGGCCTTTGACACCTGCGTCAACAAAAAGTCGGTGCTGGCCAACTACGAACCGCCGCCCAACATCGTCTTGGAAAGTCGAGATCTCCTGGTCAACCAGTCGGCCGTGGACAAAGCAAGGGCGTCCTTGCCCGAGACGACCGCCGAGCTGCTCGACGACTTTCTCGACTTTGCGGGCCTCTCAGACACAGAAGATGATCGGCTCTTTCGCGCCTGGTGTGAAGCGGTCAATACCATAGGCAAGAAGACCGCGAACGGCACCAAGATAGCGGTCGATCAGAAGAACTATTTGTTTGAAGTCGATGGCGGCACGCCCTTGCAGAGCATGATCACAGCGCAATACCTGATGCAGATGGCGGTCAACCTCCACCTAGAGGAAGAGTTCAAGGACAGCATCACCGGCCAGTTCAGCGTGGACAAGGTGTTTGAGTGGCTACATACGTGCATCACGGCCTATATGGCGTCGGTGGACAACTTTCGTGCGGCTCGCCAGTACACCACGGAAGGCAGCAAGGACGACATCATGGTCAAGGTCGCCGAGCTGATGAAGGACATCAGGGCCCAGTCGCTGACGCTCAAGACGAGCGGTCCCTTTTACATGCACCAAAAGATAGCGACCAGCTTTCACGACCAGCTGATCCCATGGATGGAAAAGATGCGCCAAGAGAACAAGCTGTCCAGCGTGCACAAGGTGCAGGACCTGATGCTGCTCGCCGCGCAACAGACCGAGTGCGAGTACACGACCGATTCCGGTGGGCGCAGCGTCACCTACAAGCTCAACCAGACCAAGATCCTGCAGGCGCTGCACCTCCATTGTAGGTTCCCACTCTCGACAGAACTTGTCAACACGCTCGCGAGCGTTGGCAACGGCCCGGCGCTGTGCTGGGTGTTTGTGCTCACCGGCAGCAAGTACACCTCGCTGGACAATCTGGTCACCCTCTCGGTGGAACATGGACACGCCAGCCTTGTCGATTTCTTTTTCAGCAAAATCAACATGGACCTCAAACCAGAGACACCTGCTTTGTTGGTCAAGCGCGCGATCGCGACCAAGCGGGTGGATGTCCTCAACGCTCTCATCCGCAACGCGATGCCGCTGGTCACTCATGCGCCAGCACCAGCGCCTGCACGCAAGAAGAATCCAACACCCAAGAAAGACGACAGCTCTGCTCATGCGGTTGTGGTCCAGTACGACATTCTCCTGGAGGCCGTCCAGCTACTCACCGATAGCAAGACTGAGAAGATGGCGAAACAGAACATGGCCGAGTATCGCTTCCTGTTGACACACTGCTGCAAAGAGATTGCCAGCGCGCTCATGCCGAATGCGCCAGCGGTCACGGACCACATCAAAGAGCGACTCAAACAGGCGAGCAACAAGCTGCGGCTTGCTTGCCTGATGCAACAATCGCGTCGCATTCAATAAACATCCCTTTTCACATTGCTTCTTCATTCTCCTTGCGTGTGTGTCGCCCTTCTCTCTCTCTCTCTCTCTTCTTTTTCTTGGCAAAGTTGTTGTGGGAAATCATGCCCCGAATGAAGGCGACAAGCTCTTTGAATAACAAGAGTAGCATCAAGGCGATCTTGGCTCGTGCGGCCATCTACAGCGGCAAGAATCTGTACAGGCACTTTGATACATCGGTGGCGGCCCGCGACATTCTCGCCAAGCTGTTGGCCGCCCCCGTACGCGCGCGCCACTCGCGACAAC
>MRZZ01002920.1:0-10085 GCA_002025285.1 Acanthamoeba comandoni | reverse complement strand
AAATGACATTTCAAATATTGGGATAATCCTATTTCAAACATAAAATTAATGCCGATCGGCTTTTTTGGGCCTGTATAAAAACTATTCTCCACCATTTGCATCGCCCATCTGTCTATTTACACACGACACACAAATCGCTATGGCTGAGGAAGTACTTACATTCAGAGGCATCCTGAAGGGCCACAATGGCTGGGTTACCGCCATCGCCACCACCCCTGAGAACCCTGACATGATTCTCTCCGCTTCTAGGGGTAACCTCACTTCTCTCGCTTTCAGACTTCTGGGAAGAGGCAATAATAATAATGATTGGTCTCTTCAGACAAATCCGTTCTTGTGTGGAACATCACCCGCCAGGATACTACCAGCTATGGTGTCCCCAAGAAGTCCCTCCGTGGTCATGCTCACTTCGTCCAGGATGTAGTCATCTCCTCTGATGGCCAATTCGCCCTTTCTTGCTCGTGGGGTATGTAATGTTTTACCTTAAAAAAACTTCCCTCTAATCTTACTAAATTCGTTTTTCACGAAGACAACACTCTGCGCCTGTGGGACCTCAACGCTGGCGTTACCACTCGCCGCTTCGTTGGCCACACCAAGGTAATTTACGTCCCAAGCTGCTTTCCCTTCTCATTGCTATGATGTTTATCTCTCCGTGTTTATGATACTTCATGAACTACAAAATTTTTGTCAAAAACACTGAGCAATTGCTCGAAGAAACTGTTTTCTTCATGAAAATTATTGGGACCTTTCGCTCACTGTAGTCATTTGCAGGACGTTCTTAGCGTCGCTTTCTCTGCTGACAATAGACAGATCGTCTCCAGCTCCAGGGACAAGACCATCAAGCTGTACGTGCTACTCCTTCTCAACATGTTTAACCCCTCTTGTGATGAAAAATAATACACTGCTCGCTGTATGATTTAAGTGATTTGATAGTCCAATATGTCTGATTTATATATATAAGTAATACTCTGTTGAATCTTGTCTGGACAACTATTGATTTTTTATTTCTTCCTCTTAACAAAAGCTGGAACACATTGGGTGAGTGCAAGTACACAATTGAGGCTGAAGGTGCTCACACTGAGTGGGTCAGCTGCGTCAGATTCTCCCCCAACACCCAGAACCCCGTCATCGTCTCTGCTGGCTGGGATAAGCTTGTTAAGGTAAGATTCTTCTTTTTTTAATCCACGCTTTCCCCCACAATGATGAATTAATATGTGTAGCGCGAATTGATTTACACTGAAAAGTCTGCATATACTGAGCCAAAACCTTTTTTAATCTGATTGTAAATGCTGCAGCTCTTCATCTGTACTAATTGCTTTACAACGCTCAGGTGTGGAACTTGACCAACTGCAAGCTCAGGACAAACCTTCACGGCCACAGCGGTTACGTCAACACCGTTGCCGTTTCCCCTGATGGTTCTCTCTGCGCTTCCGGTGGCAAGGACGGAGTTGCCATGCTGTGGGACCTCAACGAGGGCAAGCCCCTCTCCAGCCTCGAAGCCGGTGACATCATCCACGCTTTGACCTTCTCCCCCAACAGATACTGGCTCTGCGCTGCCACCAACAACGGCATTCGCATCTGGGTAAGCATTTGCTTTGACCCCCTGGCCCTCACACCTGAAACATCTTTGTTTTTCTACAAATGCATCTAATTAATTAATGCCCCCCCCCGCGAATCAATCCAGGATTTGGAGAGGAAGAGCGTTGTTGCTGACCTCAACAAGACCTCTGCTGGTGCTGACTTCTTTGGTGGTGATGAGAACCCCCAGAACAAGGACCCCATCCCCATTTCCATCGCCTGGAGCGCTGATGGTACCACCATCTACGCCGGCTACACCGACAACGTCATCCGTGTCTGGGAGATCTAAACAACAACAACAAACCCAAACAACAAAAACAACAAATAAACGAACGAACCAAAGAGAGGGATTCTCTCTCCCTTTGGGCCTCTTCGCACAATGTTTTGTTTGCAGCCGTGCATATCCCCCCCCCCAAGTTTTTTTTTTGTTAAGGCCGCACTGGCAGAATTTCATGTAATGATTGGGCCACAGAGTCGACTGGACGCGGAGACCAATTGTCCTTGTCTTACTTTATCAATTTTAAGGCTAAAATGGGCATTCCAGCTGGAATTTTAAGCACGCAAACAAAATTATTGCATTCCAATCGACAGAATATTTATCTAGTTTTTCTCTCTTTTTAGATTTTTTTTTTTCACTGGCGAAGTTTGATTATTCTGGCCAAGGTAATCCAATTCTTTTTAGCCGTCTGTTACTAATAATGTCAGGTAAATGCACAGCTTGCCCTCTACAATGTGTTTACATTTGCCCAAACGCAGATTGTCCCACTGGAGGCTGGCCAGTGGGTTGTCAGCAGCAGTTATTGCATGCCTCAGCAAAAAATTTCTGCATCTCATTGGCCTTAAGCCTACTCCAAAGCTTGTCATCCCCTTCTTTGAAAATAAAGATGCTTCATAATTCACTTGCACGAAGCATGTTGAAATGGTATTATTTTCATCTTCTTCACCTCCAAAGTTCTTCCAAGGCAGCACATCCAAATAGAGCTCACACTTATTGTTGTTCCCCCGTTGCAAATGGAAGCGGCTTATTGTGAGTTTAAAAATATTATTAAATGTAAAGGATATTATTAAATGTTCAACACAGGAATGATAATGACTTAAAAAAAAAAGATATTGGACAACTTACATATAATATCCTCTACTGAGGTAACATGGGGATGTTAAACATGTTTCAGAAAAGGACTCGACGTTTATCTCCCAGGTGAACTCATGTGCTTTTTTAGGATTGTATTTTTTGGCTCCCTGTTTCGGACTGGCACGTGACATTGCTGCCCACTGGAAGTGGATGTCCAATGCAAGTTTCTACAAAGGGTAAAACATTGTTGAGAATGGTTGTACAAAGAATTACTCAATAGGTTAGTTATCTTTAAGAAGAAGAATATTAAATTGTTTTGGAGATACCTGAAAGTCAGGATGGTCCGCCAGCCAGGCAACCTTACATGGAACATCATGAAAGAAATTGAACTTCATCTCAGACCAGGAGGTGGCAGGGATCAACTTGTCCAAGTGTTGCTTCCTTTCTTCGAAATCTTGCTTCAACCAATGCCTCAAGATGTGGAATGTGCCCTCACAATCAAGGTATGCCATGATGCTGTCCAAAATACAAATGAGTGCCCTATTTTTTGTTTTTGTTTCACACACAGGTGTGAGCAAATTAACTAAAGCAAAAGACAAGAGATCTAGAAACAAGAACAGTGGAAATATAACTCTTAACTGTGCACTCAATTGCCTTAAGTCTTCATTGTCCCACTCACCATTCAAGCTGAAGAATTTTTCTTGGATGGTTTCGGTGGCATGCTGGACCACAAGTGCAAAAGAGTCACTATTTTGCACAGCTTCGTTGAATTGAATGATCTCATCACATTCAGTGACAGACATGGCTTTTGCTGCAATTTGTTGTTGGGCACAGTGTATCACAGATGGAACATCATACTGGCACATAATAGCATCACACCACAACAGGGAGAGTGAGCAAAGAGTTAATAAAATGCCCAAAAAGAAAGTGTTTCTCGAAATAAGAAGTTACCTTGTCAGCAACAAACAACACCCTGAGCAAATCAGCAACAGTAGATGCCCTCAACGTGCCAGTGTAGAGACACTGCAACATGTCCAGCAAAGGCTCCTTCTCCTCTTCGCTCACTCTCAACTCCACCTGTTTGTTTGGTTGTTAACCATCTAATGAAAAAGACGCACATAGTCAACTTCTAAGTTTTAGTTCTAGTGGAGAGTGGTGGAAACCTGTTTCTGAGTAGTTTCCTTCATGCCTGCTGCAAATATGGCCTTGAAGAAACCACTCTTCGCGGCAAGCAACAGGGAACTCACATGAAGTTGAACCACTGAGCCACGTTGAGAGTCTTGCTCTTGTTCTTTTTCCTTCTCCTTGCTCACCATATGTTCTTTTTCTCTTTCGTCCTCTGAGACTGATGAAGTCACACACTCTCCACTTAACTTTAACTTCTTAGCCTTGGATTCTTTAACAAGTTGGTCATCAACAATGCTGATTTCCTGCTCGTGTTTGTGTGGGTGGTACAGCATAGGGATCAAAGGTGGTGGGGGTGGTTCACACGGCACTACACAGAGGATGCGGTCAGAGAAGTTTGGTTCATTGAATCCAAAAGCAAATTGATCCATGCTCCTCTTTTTTACTTTCTTCTTTTCCATTGTACTAAATAGGACCAAAAGAGGAAAAGACTGTGTCTGTGCTTTATAGCTCTGTGTGTTACAATAAAAGGACACTTTGTTCTGGTGAACTAGTGTTGGAGGTCATGACCAGCAGCACCAATCTACGCAGCTCATATCCTTGTCCTGAAAAAAGAGGACAACCCTTCAAGGATGACGCCTGGGGACAACTAATTCCTGCCAGGAATTTAGCCATCCAAATAGGTGGCTTGATTATAGACAAAAAGAATGAATTACAAAATAAACGTACTTACACTCCTCAAAGCTAAGCTTTGCTGTAGCCCTCAACCCACGTTTATCCAACAACTAGGTTCATTTTCAAGTAGTTTCTTTGCCTGTCAATAAATGTTATTTTGGATTTATCAAGACGCTGTTATTATAATAAATTATTATAACTGACATCAATCGAATCTCCAACAAAAGACTTGACAGCATCAAGTTTGTTTAAAATGTTGTTACCTGACTCCAGGGGATGTGACAGTTTCCAGAATATGCAATAATTCAAGACGTAGTGTAGTGCACCAAATGCACCAATAAATATCTGCGTTGATATGGCGTTTTTAACCTAAAATTTAAGGAATGTACTTGCCGACATGTCGACAATAACTGACGAACCCTCACCCAACCCTCTTTAGCCAGAGAAGAAACTGGGAAATGCAGCATTGGGGGGTTTCTCCTTGCCACACCCATACCCCCCCCCATCTGTGAGCCTGCCCCGTGAAGATAATCTGAAATAGATCCCCCACAGATGGCCAGCAACAAAAGTACAGATACCCTTCAACCTGAAAAGCCCATGGTGAGTGAATCTGCTCTCAAATTTTGCGAACCGATTTCATAAATGAAATGTAGAATGGATTTGGCGCCTTTGCCATGTTATGTTATGTTATGTTAAAACTCTTCTTTTCTCCGCAAGCATCAAGAGGAATTCATTCCGCTGACGGCGGGGAATGTGCGCCAACCGCAGACCAATGCTAATAATAATCCTAAGAGCAAGAGGAAGCCATCAAAGCCATCATCACAATCGGCTGCGCAAAAGCCCCAACAACAACAACAGAAGAAGAGAAAGAGAGAGGACGATGGTGCGAAAGCTGAAGAGTCCAATGAAACAGCTGCAGCACAGACCGGTGGGGACACTGTGCAACAAGACAAGAGCAGAAAGAAGAGGAAGCCAAGCAAGGGACCACAAAATGGTGCCAATAAGCAAGAGCAAGCAAAAGATGCCAAGAAAGAGACAATGGACATTGTCCAAGAAGCAGATGAAGACAAAGTGGAAGAACAAAGCAGCAAAAAGAAACCCAAGCAAACAACCACCTCTCAACGAACATATTCAGCGTTCATAGGTGAGTGCTGTAACCATTTTCAAGCAAAAAACATTTTCTGTTCTGTTTTTTCTTCTTATCCTTGATCATCATCACAGGACAACTGCCTTTCCAGGCTAAGGAAAGTGACATCAGGAACCATTTTCGCTCCATTGGAGAAGGTAAAGTCAACACTCTATCCTTTGTGTGTCTCTCACAGCAAGGCATATTACTAACAGCCTCTCTCGCCAGGCTGCATAAAACAGGTCCGCATTCTTACGGATAAGGGCACCCGCCGTCCTAAGGGCGCGGCCTTTATTGACCTTTCTGATGAAACAGCTTTAAATGTACACACATCATCTATTCTTTGAATGTTTTATTTTCACATAAGTCACTAAGTTGGTATCTCTATCAACATTTAGAAAGCATTAAATATGAACAATTCCCAAATGGGAAAAAGAACCATAACAGTCAACTTGGCAGCTGAAAGTGCGCAACCAAAGAAGAAGAGAAAAGCCGACAAAGCTAATTCACCATCACCTGCAAAGATTGCTAAGCAAGAAATGACTTCCAAAGAGAAACAAACTCCAGAACACAAGGAGAACAAGGAGGACACTGGATCTAGCTTTGTCGTTCGTGTCAGTATGGAACCCTAACCACGATCTGCGCTTCTCTCTAGATATCTCTCTTGTGTGCGCGTTCGTTTGTGTAGGCCAGTTTAATAACATTTTGTTTCTACGCAGATGGAGTCCAATCATCAACTCCGGAAGAGGTCACCAAAGTGTTTACCGAAGCTCTTGGAGAAGGTATTGTGATAGAAGAACAAGAGAGTTTATCTAAGGAAGGACGGTGATTCTGGTGTTTAACAAGTTATTGTTTTGATAGAAAATGTGAAGTGCGTTAAAATGACAGCGACTAAAGCAAAAAAGCCAAGGTTTTGCTTTATCGAGCTGGCTAATGAGGAAGCTGTCAAAGTACCCCCCCCCCCAAAAAAAAAACATCAACAAATTTCACATTCCCCACTCACGTTGTGGCCAATTGATGTTTGATTTGCCTCCATTCCCCTTTCTTAACTACTGCCTTCTTTGCTTAATTAATATAGCAAGCAATCACGCTTAGCGGCACAGTTCTTGGGGACAAATCCATAACAGTAGCTCCAGCCAAACGTGTTCAACCTCAACAAGAAACACCTGTTGAAAACGTCGATCAGAAGCAGGAAGAAAGTGCGCCTGCTTTCGTCGTCCTCGTGAGTAAGTATAGAAACATTTCTTTATGGCATTGGTGCTGCGGTTTTCATATGCAATCATGGCTATTAAACCTCATTCATCTGGCTGTGGGCCTATCATTCGAAGCTGTTAGTTATGTCATTGACATATTTCTTAATATTACACAGGTGGCCTGCCTCGCGATGCTTACAAGGAAGAAATTATCACTCACTTCAGAATAGCGGAGAAAGGTAAGAAAACTCACTTCGAATTTGCTGGCAATTCAAGTCCCATTAAATTAATGGCATCTCTTATAATAGAAATCAAGCAGGTGCGCTTGCAAAAAAATAAGGACGGTTCTGTTCGTGCTTTTATCGACGTCGATAATAAGGAAGGTCTAAAGGTATATTATTCTTCATCCATCCATCGAGACGGAGGCTCCCTTTCATTTCATGCAATGAATTTCCTTAAAAGCATTAAACACATCTGTGCGAATTTACACTTTGGTTCTGCTGAAGCATTTCAGATTGTCTCGTGAGTTAAGCAACAACAAAAGTAACATTGTTTATCATTGAACAGAAAACACTAAAGATGCACAAAACGATCCTTCGCAACCAAGTCATTAAAGTTGTAAGAGAAAAAAGTGGGCAAGTTCCTGCTCTAACACCTGAGGAGGAAGAAGAAAATGATGATGTGGCACTTACTGTTGAAGGCCAGTCGAAAACACCAAAGAAGAAATGGCTACCACCCAGGGCGGGGGAGAAGTACATTGTATTCCTAGGTGAGTCTTACAGAAATCATCCTTTTCTTTGTCACTTTGTCATTGCTTAAATCAACAACAACAAAAAACAAACAAGGCCAGTTGCCATTTTCGGCTACCAAGGAATCCATTATTCAACATTTCCGTTCTGTTGGCGAAGGTTTGATCATTTTATCTCTCCCTTATTTCCCGTTCTTTCCCCGGCCCTTTTTAACTTGACTCTACCCTTTAGAGAACATCTACGATGTGCGGTTGTTGACAATTGAAGGCTCCAACAAGCCAAAGGGCTGTGCTTTCATGGAACTCATGACAAAGGAAGCTCTTGAAGTAATTAATTTTACAGATCTTCCATCCATCTTTTTTGTCTTTCCATCTTTCTATGTATCTCTTTCTTCCCCTCTGCCCAATGCCTGGCTAACTGGTCCTCTTATGCGACTTCTCCAGAAAGTGTTGAAGCTCCACCACTCGAAGATGGGTGGACGCCAAATCAACGTGGAGCTGACTGCTGGCGGCGGTGGCAGAAGCGAGCACAGGGTCACCAAGATCAAACAGAAAAATCAAAAACTTCTGCAAGAGAGAGTAAGTGTGTGTGTGTGTGTGTGTGATGTTTGTTTATCGTGCAGGATCTCTCTGATTTATGCTTTCTTTCTTTCTTTCTCCTTCGCTACTTAGGTGAAGCGCTACGAAGAAGCTAAACAGAAGCAGGCGGGCTTCAATTCCCAGGCTGCACAAGACCAAATGGCTTCTCCTCGCGCCGAGCGGTCAGCAGCTGCACCAAAAGGCCGCGGGCAAAGGAAATCCATCCCTGAAGGCGTCATTGCAGAAGATGAAGAAACGGAAAAGTTCACCTTCTAACCAACGCGCTCTTGCTTGAAGGAGAGAAGAGAACACATGTTTTGCTAATAATTTACAAAAAACAACACAACAAAGTAGCTCCAGTTTGATTTCCAACAAAGCTGTTGTCTGTTGCAACTATGTGGATGGTGGTGATGGTTTGCTCAAATTCTGCTCTTTCTTGAGTTTTTCAATCCAGCGCAGCAGATAGGGAGACCAGTAGTGGCCGTAGCGCTCCCAAAGGTCCGGCAGCTTCCAGTCAGTACCTCGCACCACCCCTACGGCAACGTTGTACAGATCGAAGTTTATTGCAGATTGTACAATGCAGATTCGGGGGGGGGGGGTGGCTTGCCTCTGCATTTCACGGAGCCGCAGTTGCATGTAAACTCATCAACTTCGCTGCTGTCCGTGGTTGAATAATCAAAAGTGATTTCCTGAAAGTTGGCAGTTTAGAAACGGGATTGAAGATTTGAGGGGGGACATATGTCACCTCTCCAGCCTTGATGGGGCGCATGGCAACTAGGATTGTTTCTCCTTTCATCCCTCCATTGGGATCACAAGAATGATTAACAAAATCCTTTTCAAGGAGACTCAAAATCAGTCAGGCAAGCAACATTTTCAGATAGGAGTGGGATCCAACCGCTGGTTCGCGCTTGCCATATTCAATGGGGATCAGATAAATGTTGTCGTGTATTTGGAACACAAAGTGATGCTCATCCTCTGGCACGGAGGCGAGTGATTCCTCTGCTACGACCCTGCCTGTCCATGCAACGAGCACTTCATCAGGAAGAAAATCTCGAGTGGCGAACAGGCCCCTGCCGTTGCTGCTTCTCCTCACCTGCAAAGAGGGATTCACATACGAGTATGACACCCACTCTGGATCCCATTCCTGCTGCATCATCTCCATTTGTGGCTGGTGCAATATGAGGGGAGGGACAGCTTGAATGCTTGTTGTTTTTCAGTTTTGTACTAACAATATCACTTTGTAATATTTAACATTTTTTTAAATATTTAACTTTTAAATTAGAGTCTTTTTTGCTAATTCCACTTTTTTTGGACACATAAGTAAATAAACTAAAGATAAAGATAAACATAATATGAGGAGGGTCCAAGTAAAAACTGAGAGTTTGCACTGTGACTGCCAAGTAGCAACTTCTTCACAGAGGGAAAAAGAATGACACAAAAAAGAATGGGAAGGAATGCAGCAAATACAAAAAAGAAAGAAGGAAAGGTAAGAAGAATGCCTCTTGCCGGGTTTGAACCAGCGACCTTTAGATCTTCAGTCTAACGCTCTACCAGCTGAGCTAAAGAGGCTTCTCATTTAAGTTCAGATCCAGCTCTTATGCACATCAAAATTTCGCTATTAAAAACACGCGAAATGTTAGCACGGATGTTGATTCGCACAGATATTATGTCAACACTTATTTTTGTTTGGTTGTACCCTTAATACAAATATTATTTTATATAGTTTTATTTATGCCAAGAAGAAACAATATCACAACAAGACCAGAGTGACACACAGCAAGAGGAGCCATGCATGACAGCAAATAAGGCACAAGGTAGGCATAAATCTCTGCAATACCCGCACCATGATGATGACCACATAAAGCTTTTGGTCTGGTTAGTGACAAACGGGGGGGGGGAGGGGAGAAACTTAACATATTTTGGTTAAAAAAAAAGAACAATGAATGAATGCAGCCAGATGGGGCAGGAGGCCACTGATAATTAAAAAAAAAA
>MRZZ01002914.1:0-16975 GCA_002025285.1 Acanthamoeba comandoni | reverse complement strand
TTAAACACACCACTAACAGTTACTCATCTTTCGTTCAAATTCATTCTCTTAGAAAGTGAAAAGTGCGAGTCAATTGAACAGAATTTATAGTTTTTGGGAGATTGAAAAAGAACAAGGTCAGATCTTTCGTTAGAATCTTTGATCAATCTTAAAAGCACTAACAATTCTCAATGCTATAGAAGAGCAGCAAGTGTTTCAGCACATGAGTTTGCAACCATTGTATAAGCGCCCCCCGCCCATTTGGATTCATCCAATTTTCCTTGGTAGCTTTACCTCCTATTCCGTTACTGCAAAATAATTGTGCTTCCAGCTCTTTGTGCGCAATGCTGATAAATGTACTGACCATTACTACTAAAGGTGAATTTGGAGACGCGTTTTTGGAAGGAACAGGCCTTGAAGGTGGCTCTGTGCCACCTTCCTTGGCTGCTTTCTCTCTTACTCTTGATCGTGCACTCAGAGAACAACGATTCTTTTTCAACGACTTTAGCCACGAAGATATGCAACACCTTGAGGCTATAAACGAAATCTTTAAGGATGCAAAAAATCTAGGAAGAAAAGTACTTTTCTTGATCCACCCCCAAGAAGGAATTTATCCTAGTACTATATCACTCATTTGAAATATATAATTTTACCCAGTTTGCGTTAGGAGTGAAAGGGGGATCCCAATTAGTTCACTTTCTGCGCTTCTTTAGCAAGCAAGTGAAAGCCATAAAGGTTAGTATATTTTATTCTATCCTTTAAAAATTGCATCTGACAATATTGGAATGAAGCAAATAATCTAACACCATTTAAAACACAGGAAGGAGAACACATGCTAGTTCCAGGTGGATTTCAGGCTCATTCAATGATGTACATCCTCGAACGCCAGACACCTGACACTTTCCGTTTTGTGGTTGTAAATACTGACCCCCTAATGGGCCTCGCCTACCATCAAGCTTCTGTGCATAATCCGCCAAAAATTATGTACGTACTGTTTATTTACCAAAACAATCGCTATGACATTGGCGAGCAAGTGTATTATTTGTATGGTATACCTGATTGACCAATTTTATTTTTCCTAAAGGTTCAAGACCTGTATGGCATTGGACGATATTCCAACTAATCGTGTCTACAGCGATGCCTTCTGGGCTATGCTATTTAAGTTAATTGCATATCCCGCGAAACAAAACACTCCCGATAAAATTTATGACCTCTTGCTGCCGTGAGTTCCCACCAACTCATTTATTAATCACTTTGTAGCAAATGCTGACTTTTTTATACAAAGCTTCTTAACAAACAAGCCGTTAGAAGAGGCTCTGGTCTTAACTAAAGATGAAAGTGGAATCGAGTGGCGGTCACCTCAGGTACCATGCAATCAATGGTTTTTACCATTATAATAAAGCAAAATATAAAACCGTTGACCTCTTTTCATGTCTCTAGCGCTCTTCGACCGCTTATTATCGGTGTATACTGGAATCCATCTATTATCTCATGCTTAGGAAAGGCCTCACTGTAGATAAGGCCAAACAAGTAAGAAAGCTATTTTCTGTATGTGGCCACAATCTAGAACTAACACACCTCTTTTTCTGAACTACCAAGGTGTCATTCGCACTAAGAGCACAGATGATTGAGATGGTGGACAATGATCTACACTTTGTAGCTTCCCTAAGTGGATCTGACATTAGGCTAATTAAATTGGCATGCGAGCAGCTTGCGTACACTTCAGTGAAGCACAGCAAAGCTGGTGGGGATCGAATCTTCCCAAGTCAGCTTGCTGAAGTGAAGAACCGAATTGACAAGATTGGTAATTATCAGCTCTCTATGATTCTGCAATGAAGCGATTGGCCAATGTTCTCTACTTTACCCTTCACAGAAACTGCCATTAAAGATGTGCCTTGTAGCGACGAGCGTTCTAGCGCGCCACCACCTCCTCTTGATCTAGATGATGGATCTAGGGCTGATTATCAGTGGGGCCTTCATCCTTTCTTTGAGCGGCTCATACGCAGTGAGGATGTGGATGGGCTAGCAGGTTGTCCTGTAAAGCTGCCTAAATATGTCCCGGTCGATATGCTCCAATTACCAGGAAAAGTGATCAACTTTGAGGAAGCTTTAGCTGCCATCCGCTATTGTGATAAAATGTGTACATTGCTTTCTGTACAGACACACACAATTAGAAATACAAACTTTCTCAAGTGCGCCCTTATAGAGCACACATTCACTCAGGTAAATTTCATTTTTCAATGTAGGCACTAGCTGGCTTTTTCTTCTGACACAATTCTTCCATTTACACCTAAGGTTGTGCCTGTCCCCAAAGGGAGGAATAGCCCTGTGTACAGCAGCTGTATATGGGCAACGCCAATTAGATATGCATTGCAGTTGGATATCCTGATTCTGTTGCAGAGGATAATTGAGCATTTTGCATCTTCAGCACTGTCGCTTCAAGCCACGCGCTCATTTGATGCTGTGCGCATAATTGTGCCTGCTTGTATTGCTGCAATCGCTGACGCTGCCATGCGCAAGAAGGCCACAGATATTCCCTCTGAAGTATGATACAATACAATGATACATTGTTTTTATAGTTGATCATATTTTCGCATCTTAAATGTCAACATTTAATTCTCACTAATTCTTTACCGTATAGGTAAGCTTGCATCTCATGGGCTATCAGGGAAAATATGGTTATGGTTTGAGCACGGGCAAGTTTGCAGACCAAAGCGAGACAATAGAAGTGCATACTGCCGAATTAAACGTTGCACGCACTTCAGTACTTGACTATTTTGCAGACCAAGCAGACGATATTCCGCAATCTAATCAGATCTTCTGCTGGGAGAATGGCATGATTCCCGAAAATTCTACAATCAGATTACTGGAACAAATTTGTGATGAATTAGGTTCGTAGCTCGGCGAAAAAGGTTTATCAGAAGCTTGATGATGATGAAGCTTAATGATCTAACTATATTCTATTGTTTGTTCTCAAAGCATTTCCGCAAAATGACATTCATACCTATGTCTCTGGTGAGCAATACCTGATCGCAAAGAACTATCCTGAGTGGGTGTGCTATCGCGACATAGCTTTCTTCTTCAAGTATTTCATGAACACAGAAGAAGAAGCATTTCCGCCTCCTGGAAATTGGATACAAAAGCATGCCAGCCTCAAGTGGGTGTTTGATCAGGGCGAATATCTTGTCATTGCATTCAATCAAATGGTGTTATACTGTAGGCCTAAGAAAAAACCATTCACTCACCGCTTTCCGTCCACTGCAACACCATCCTTCCTTACTGCACCCCATTTAGGTATGTGGACCAACCTTCCCTTCACTAATTGGTTGACTTGAAAAAACATTAGATTAAAAAAAAAATTTGTGCATTTACTATCCTCAGTTAATACGGAGGATGATGTGCTGCACATCAAGAATCTTCCCAATTTTGAAGATGCCTTAGGACAAAGAGATTCTGAACTCTTAATATCTTATCTTACCGTACCGTACCTCCGCTTGCCTCTTGTATTGAGTTTCTTTTCTACCGAAGATCGCATTCACTCGTTAAAAAGCAAACAGGTATGTTTTGCAGTGTCAGCTTGATTATAATTTCATTAATTAATAGATTTATTTTTCAGTTGCAAGATGTTCTTGACAGTGTACTCTTTGAACCTGGCTGCTACCTGCCCGCTTATCTGAAAGAGGAGCCTAAGGAAGTGCCAACAACTAACCCCAAACTTTTAGCTACACCTTATGGAATGATGATAAATGAGCTACACCGATCACCTTTTGGCATAATCGAATCGTTGATAAAGCTGTTGAAGTTTGCACTTGACTTGGTATGATATATCATAGAGTTAACAAGCATTTTTAAAGCGTTCACTTAATTCTAATTCCCTGTTATATAATTATCAACCAGGATACATTTACCGTTTATTCCAGTACAGTAGACATTATTTTATATGTTATTCGTACTGCTGCTCGAGTATGTAACTACATTGCGTTTATGATCGACCATGCCAAAGGGCGTCATGAATGTATCTCTTCTCCTTTAAGAGATGTTGTGGTCACGCCGACAGTTTTATCAATACTGGAGAGAGGACAAGAAGACCTGTGCTCATTGATGAATGGTCCTGTGCACAAAATGCTTGAAGCCTGGTGTTACCAAGCTATGAAAGCATGTCAAAACAAACAAGATGACAAGGTATTAATTCGTGTTGACCTTTGCATTTACTTTTGTTAGCTTTCACTTAGCTTGTTTTTAGGTGGTGGACGAAAATTCCAGGATTGCTTGTACATTGCACGCACATTTATTGCTACTATACCGTAATACACGTTTGGAGGAGCTCAGTGAAGATATTGTGAGCACCATTTTGTCAGCTTTTATCTTCTTGACTACTCGCCATACGTGGAACATGAAATTACTTCCCATCCCTGAGACGGAAATATTTGAGCTTCTCCAGGTAATGAGTTTGTATAATACATATTTAAAGATTTGCATTCTAACTCGTTACTCTATGTAAAGGTTACACGTCGCAAATTGATTACCTGGATAAGGCGCGCAGGGCAGCGCACATTGAATGAAGTAATGGAAGCCGCTGTGCGCGTAAGTGCAGGCACAGGTATACGCTTGAAGGAAAAGGGCGAAGCGAAGCATCACATCAGGCGGTGGGCTTTCATAGATGGAGATCGGTCTATTGGCCGGTTCACAGTAGCTTCCTCAGCTGATCAGTCAGATTCACAATATCGTGGTAAGAGAATTTGGTCTCCATTGTGTGCCTGTTTTGCATTAAATGAATTGACACTTGCGTTCTTTCCTTACAACAAGGCGATGAACAGGTCGAGGTGATAAGCAATGAATTGGAACTTGGAGTAGAAATAGATCTGCAAACCATCCAACTAACGCTCAAGTCATCGCATCTTAAGGCCTTAGATAAAAGCATTGCGGCTAGGCCTGACGTGTTACAAATCTTTGGCTCCCATTCAATGCAAGCTGCTACTGTTGAAAGCGCTGAGCACAGGTAAATTTGTCGGAGTACTACGCTCAATATGCTTTGTACTAAAACCCCACGTTTAATTTTCGCAGAGAATGGGTCCGACTTATAGGCCGTGACCACGACCTACAGTTCTGGCGTACGCCAGATCCACGCAGTGACGTACAGGTGCTTGATCGTGATTATGTGCCTGGCGAGCTAGAAGAAACAGAGCAATGGATTGTTCCACTCTTCGAGCCAGTCCGTTTGACATACCTCACAAAACCTTTCCCCCTTCAGGTATAAATTTGTTCTTCAACTTATAACGTGAACATACTTAATAACTAACTTTTGTTTGCAAAGATTTGTTTGCCCGAAGAGCCTCTACCTGCCAATGCCCAAGTCGCCTACATGGTTGGCATACATCCGAAAAAAGGTGGCACCTGGAAGGAAATATTTGTTTTCAAGACTTTGGGCATCGTGCAAATCTTTAACGTGATGTCTCACGGAAGACGTTTCTACAGGTTTGTAATGCCTCAGGGACTCCTTGACTAGCAAATGGACACCCATTTGTGTGACAATATATTGTAGTCTATCTAGAACTCTGACTCAATTCCTTTTTTCTTTCACCCAGATCCTTGGAATATACCACAGATGTGCACTTTTCCTTGAGAGATATGCAGCCTTCTACAAAGGATCGCATGTTTGCTTGGCCTAAATGGGAGCGACATGGAGCAGGCCACCCCTATGCTGAATACCCAGATCCTACATCTGTTGTTATTATCCGCGATAAAAACCATCCTGATAACATCTCTGGGTCGGACGAACAGTTTATTCCTTCTCGTCTATTATATGGTATTGTACCATCTGCTTTGCTTGATACTCATCTCTTTTGGCAAGACAAGGTTAGTTCTTTCGTATCTTTCTTTATTGAACCACCCCACAGCACAATAGCTTGACCAACACATTATTCACTTTGGTTTCTTAATGTATAGAACGACAACTTGCGCGGTTATCCAACGGAAGATAGCCCTCACACCATCTTCGTCGAACTGGTTAAAGTTGCAAAAATTGACTGTACACATACACCTGGTGTGTGCGCTCGTATAACGCGAGTACCAAAATTCAAGAAACAGTCGGATAGCATGGATATTGACCAAGAGCAGAAAGAAGAAAGCAAGAAATTGCGTAGATCATTGAAAGACGATAGAAGAAAAGCCAAAAAAACGGTAGAAGAACAAGAATTGGTACTTGTAAATCTTCTATATGCCCCAAAGGGTACAAAACTGCATAGCCTTGCCCGCTTGATAACAAGATTAGAGAAGCTGTCCTACGTCCTAGCCTGGACTGTGGAAAAAGATTTGTCAAAACCGTTTAATATCGATCTTGTTGAACTGCCTCGCCTGAAGATGTCTTTCCACGCCCGCACAGATTCCGATGGCATTACACGTCTCTACAGGTACTTGCTAAACATTGGATTGATGAATGGACTAACGAACTAACATGAATTGCCCCTTTCGCCTAACATAAAAAAGTGTGGATCACGTGAACCTCTTCGTCACGAATGCAAGGAGCGATCTTACGAACCGGCTTATTCGGGGAATTCCTCATTCTGTGCTTTTGTCTGATCCGAACAATGTATGTATCTATATAATTAATTATAGAATTAGGTGGCAGATCGCAGCATTTAACACAAACGTTGCAATGACATAGGAAATACTTGTTCTAGTACCATCGATTCACCCTGTGCGCCCGTTTATCGGTTCTGCACCATTTTCCACAGAACTTGTTCTGGATAGGACAGATAAGGAGTGGCATGAAAGTTTAGACACAAAATATTACCTTTACCCAGTACACGTATCGTTGTCATTTATGTTTACTCCTACTCTGGCTTCCGCCTTGTACCTCATGCTGCTCCGTCTCCTGCATAGAGGTAAGTCGCTTAGATCAATAGTAATTGCATTAACCACCTTTTTTTATTCACGAACATGATTGTTATTGATATAACAATACCAGATTACGATGAAGTATTCAAGTTAGTAAACGCAATAGCCACGGACACAGCATTTTCAACCGAGGAAAACCACATTTTTGGGGTATATGTTATTTTCCTTCTCCTTTTTTTTTTAAATTTCCGAATACAGCTGTAGCTAATCTTAATCTCTAAAAGGCTCTTGGAGAAGCTGGTAGAGATTGCCATCCTAATGCTCACTCCTGCCGCATAAAAATATCTGCAGTTACCATTGATAGCCCAGTCGAGTGTCCTTGGGATATAACAAAGGAATTTGCCTCTTATGCTAGCAAGGTCAGGCATGTCTCAGTTACTTGCCACCTTCCTCGCTCTGAAGAGCTGCAAATTCTTGATGAACAATGTATCACGGATGTTAGTGATCCCCGCTTTGATCCTCGCATTTATACCGAGTACGAAATTATCATGGTAAAAAATCGCATGGTGTACTTGCGCGCTCAAGAGGCTGGAGAGCAGGTAAATGCTGCTTTTGAATACGAAAAGCCAGTAATGTGCACAATAACCTTAAGAACTTTATCTTTACCAGTGTGTGGATTTATTCCTAGTGCCACGAATGGTAGATTCGGGATGGCCATATCATAACGACCTTTCAGCTTTGGGCTCGTCAGCAAAAGATTGGCAAAGCATCAGCGTTGACTATGCTGCCCCTAGGCAGATATCTGGCGTCATGGTTCTAGATTTGGTTCACCAGTTCTGGCCAGAAAACGAAACGATGAATGGAAGTGCCCTTAAACTAGGGTTCTTGTTTTTGTATTCACTGTTCACGGGGTCAATTAAGTGCAAGATCGGCTCAAACGATGATTCACATGACGTTGCCACTCTGTTGTTGCAGCTGATGGCAGATAAAAGGGATCACGGTTTTCTATCTTCCATTTTAAATATCCTGTCGCACAACCCGGCGATGTGTCATAGGTTGCCCAAGGTACAGCGAAATACCGTTCTCTAGTTGTCATAAATTCTTGTATGTACGCTTACTTGAGACTATATTTACTTATTTATTTACCCCAGTTTGAGGACCGCAGAAAGCTGAAAAACGAAAAGATCAATGGATGGGTTGATGACACTGAATCTGTCTCGCCCCTAGACGATCTCTTTTCATTGCTTGTACCTATGCTTGTGATGGAGGTAATTTCTTTTTTTTCCCCCTCCTTTCTTTTGGCCACATCAAGGAGTCTAAAATGTCTTTTTCAGGTCGAGGGCATGAACTTGCCTCCCGAATCGTGGGAGCACTTACCCCCACCACTCCTCAACGCACCTGTGGTTGCAGATACAGAAAGGTCTTGGGTACTTCCTGTGCTCTCAGACTTCATGTGTGACAAGCGCAATCTTCGCACTGTCTCCCCAGAGGATGGGCTTGCGGATCCTCTACTTATCTTAGACGATGATACCCGAAATGCTTTTGCTGATAATCCTCTCAGCCCTCTTGGCCTAGATAAACATATCAGCTTCTTAGGCAGAGAACTTCTAAATAAGCCGCCTGTTACTGACCAACTACCATTTGATGTTTCCGCACACCCTCAGGTTTTTTTTTTCAAAATTGCTCGTGAGTATAAGGCGCATAGTATTTTCTGATTAGTCCTTGACTCCAGGCTAGGTCTGCTGTGGCTATCTCGATGATGGAGAGATTGGAACAGGAAATGAGACACTATGCCGAGCTACAGAATCACGGCAAAATTGCAAAACTGAAACTATTGCTTGACCAGGACATAGAAGCGTATGCAAGAAAGGACCCAGATGCAATGCCTTTCCTAAGCGAAGTTACGAGCCACGTGCAGCAAATGATCGAGGAGTTGCTTTCACTTCGAGACAAAGACGCCACTTACATTAACAATGCTATTCCTTATGTTGTAAATCGTGCAAATGATGTGCCATTGCCTCCCGCTGAGCAAATCACGCCATCCAAGATTGACGATATGGAAATTGAAGCCAAGGAAAAGGGGAAAGACAAAGATCACAGATCTATCGAGGATATTGCCGCACAATATTGTTTCGTGTTGCAACGCTATTGTGGCCAGGAAACTCATATTTGTAAGTAACTCTCGTCTCTGTTTCTAATGCTCTTATTCTATGCTATGTTGACGACCAAACGTTTAACAGGGTTGGACTATTTGGTTGGGTCTCTGCTTTCATCGAAAAGCGTTTGGGATTTGCAAAAGCTAAATCCATATTTTGGCAAATCGCAAATAGATCATGTTTATGATGTTATTGCAGCTATTATCCTCCATGCCAACCGTATTGGCCAAATTAACAGGTAAGTTGTCACAAATAAGAATATCTTGTTACAAACCGTAACCGAATAAACGGAAATATAACAGATGCCTATCTGATGCTCGTGGGCTACTCAGCTTACTCACTATGACAAAGGGGCAATCAAATGAAGATGCTTTCACACCTAATCCGGCCCTAATTGCTGGACTCATACAAAAGGTATGAATTTCCCTATCCTGCTGAAATCGAAAAATAAAAATATCCTCATGTCTTATTTTACACTGTAGAGCGAATCTTTGGCTCTCAACTTGTCCACCAAGAGATATTACATTGACTCCGAGGCAAACCACAGAGTTTATGGTGCACCACCGCTTTTCTATCTTTCAAATTAAATGAATTCGATCTATTTCTCCATTCATTTCTCACTTTGATTTTCTCTTGCATACATAGATCCTCGTTTCTTGGTGTTTGAATTCACGTGGAACATCATGCTGAGAGAAAGACAAGTTATTATGGTCCGTGAGTTTATGGGAGCCATGAAAAGTAATAAGTCGATGGTAAAGCAAATGATTATGGGTCAAGGCAAGACCACCGTAGTTGGACCACTTCTTGCCCTTATGCTTGGCGACGGTCAATCTCTTGTCTGTCAGGTACATTTATTTACGCTTGATAGCCGAAATTGTTCAGTTTATTGACATCCCTTTGAACTTATCCAAACAGGTTGTTCCTCCGGCCTTGCTCGAATTTTCAAGAAGTGTAATGAGATCAACGTTCTCTTCAATTATGCACAAGCGCATCTACACGCTGCACGCCGACCGCGCCTCAAGAGTTGATAAAAGTTTGTACAACAAGCTCACTAATTCAATTCACGCAAAGGGCGTTGTTATTAGGTATACCTTTTACATCTACTTGCCGTTTCTATGTCCTTACTTGAGGACTAACATTTTTTTTTAAATATTCCCTCTGCAGTACTCCCACTTCTATAAAATCAATAATGTTGAAGTTCTTAGAAATGTTGCATTTGATCGAGGATGAATCAGGTATTTTTTCTCCATTTGCTTTATCCTCACATTTAGATCTTTTTTTTTTGACCTTTTTACTGGCAGTGCCTCGTCATCCTCAAATGGAAGTTGATGCTAGGGAGTTGGCTAGAATATTGCAGCTTTTCAGAGAGGGAGTCCTAATTATGGTCTATATCTTTTATTTTTATGGTCCATTTGGAAGCGTTATAACTGATATCATTCTGTAATTTGATAGGACGAAGTTGATCTTATTTTGCATCCGCTCAAAAGCGAGTTGAACTTCCCAATTGGAACCAAATTAGATTTGGACTTCAACCCTTTGAGATGGAAACTCCCTATTCACCTTTTGGACGCCATTTTCTACGCGGATAGCGGCTATTCGACAGTATCGTTCAAGGAAAGCAATCGGGCTACTGAAATTCTTGAACAGTTAAAGGCAAGTGTCTTCTCAATGTTTGATGAACATTCCCCCCCCCTCTAAATCCCAAACTTTTGCCTCCTTAATAAAAATCCGTTGCAGGTTGTGGTGGTTGATGGCTACAAGAACAGGGCGCTGCAGCGCAGCCCGCACGTTGTCTTGCTTAATCCACAGTTCTACCATAAACGCATCAAGCCTATTATGAGCCAGTGGGCCCTTTTGTGGCTAGAGTCTCAAAACCTTGCTGGTTGGCAAATTGTTTCCTTGAAGCTTCATTTGTTTTACTTGCCATGTATTCTCAACGAACTGCTTTTTGTATTTTATTTTTATTAGGCCTCGATGACAAACAAATTATTGAGTACATTCTCGCAGAAGATAGGGAAGAACTCAATCCAGGATTAGCTGAATATGTCAAAAACAACCTTTCGCCGAAGCATAAAAAGATGTTAAATCTTACTCGCGATTGGCTTAAATCATTCCTTCCTCATATTTTACAAAAGGTATGCATGTACCAACCCTCTTTGCTGCGTTGTAAATGTAAGGCTGTAGTAAGTATCAATATGCGTAATATTAGGATACTAATTGTGTGCTATGCAGATTGATCGCGTATCGTTTGGTTTACTGAGCAAAGCAGATTTCGACAGAGCTCTTGCCAAAGATCCAAACATGCCGCGTACACGGGCCAAGCTGGCGGTGCCATTTGTTGGCAAGGATGTACCTTCGGAATCGTCAGAGTTTGCTCATCCTGATGTGATTATTGGATTGACCATTCTAGCTTACAGATATGAGGGTCTTCGTTGGACTGATTTTAATGATATTATTGCAAACCTGCGCTCAACACTTACCCTCGAGGTTGGACCCTACAGCGAAAGAAAATCAAGCGTGAGGTATGCCCAGTGGGTGAAAGATGCTGGCGGCAGAGTAAGATCTAGCAATTATCTTCCAGATACCAGCAAAGGCAAACAGAAAATAGACCAGGTTTGCGCAATTGTCCTTCTTATCAGTGCCGAATTATCTTTATCACTAAACCATCAATGTTTTTTCACCAGGACCAAGATGACGAAAACGAAGTGGTTCCACTTCGTTTGCTGAAGCGCTCAAATGAGGAACAAATGATGAAGCTGTTCAAACTCCTCTTCAAACTGCCTGATCTTATCCATTGGTATCTCAATGAGTTTATCTTCCCTGCTTACATGCGCCATCAGGTATTTATTCTTCTTAGACAGAAGTAACATCCGGTTTCATGCTTAACTGTCTGGCTTTCCTGACTTCAGGTTATAAAATTGAGTGAAAGTGGGCAAGCACTTGGCGGAGAAATGCTATTTGGGCGTCGTATTGGTTTCTCTGGAACTCCCTCTGATTTGATGCCCATCGAATTAGGCCCTTGCGGCTATGAAAAGGGTAATACCTTTGTTATCATGATCGATATGCCACTGTTATTCTTAACTCGGACTTGGTTCTATTCACTCCTCACAGGTTCTGATGGCTTGATGATGAATTATCTGACAAATCCGGATATTGTATCCTATGAGTACATTGAAGAAGGATGGAGCGTCAGGTCATTGCTCAATCAAATAGCCAATGCTGATCCTCCTTTCCATGCTCTAATTGACACTGGCGCTCTCATCACTGGCATGACTAACTTTGAGGTCCGTATTCTGTTGATAGCTTTGTTGGTAATAGTTAATTAATTTCATTTTAGGTGGCCAAGTATTTGCTTGATAATGGTTTGAAGAACTTTGAAGGAGTAGTATTTTTGGATGAATTTGACAGGAAAATGATACTTGTGAGAGCAACCGGTCGTGTACTTAAACTTGCCCAATGTGGAATAAGTGAAAAAAAAGAGATTTGCTTTCTATGATCAGGTAACAATTTTCCCAGTAAACAAACAGGCCATAAAAACTGTGTCGTATTCAGACGCGTTGAAATCGAACCTATTTTTAATCTTAGGTGCACACAACTGGTATGGATATCAAACACGTATTGAGCGCTACAGCAGTTTTGACTCTTGGAAAAGATATGACGTTTCGTGATTATGCCCAAGGTAACCCACCACACATACGCTCTTTAAGCGGAGGCAATGGATTAGTAAATATCTCCTTTTGGTTTCTCTTTTATACTAGGTGCCTTCCGTATGCGAGGGATAGGCAAAGGCCAGACTATTTATCTATATGTAATTCCTGAGATCGAACGACTAATAGCTAGAGAATTGAAGGAAGCGCAAATATATGATAGAGGTTTGTATTTGCATTCACACCTTCTTTTTTTTTATTTCTACAGTATTTGCCTTTGGTCAGTTACGTTTTTCGTTTATCTTCTTTTATTTTCGTTTTACTTTTATCTTTTTGAAATTCTATTACATATATTCCCTCTTTTTATTATTTATCGATCGTTTTCGTTCAGTGCCAAAGAAAGAAAAGGAACACAATCCTTTTGAAAATGCGGAAACTGAAATTAACATAGCCGCACGAGATGAGCTAAGAAATTGTTTTATGAGGAAACATGTGGAAGAAAACGAGCTTAGCAATAGCGTTGCGGTTAAGGAAATTAAGCGCAAGAGAGAACATGAAGAATCAGAAAGCAGCAAGGTTGTGGGCAACCAAAATACTGACATGCCCCCTTTAAAACGCAATAAGACGATAAGAAGAGGTTCGCATAACTTATATACATATTTTGGTGCCCACAAAAAGAGACATATACATCAATCCGCTCTCAACTCAATTTACACAACTACAAAATATCAAAAACTCTTAAAACTATGACTTCACCCACCAACTTGAAATTGACCAGAAATACTTTATTATTAGGTTTAGAAGGGGACCAAAAAGTGTTGGTCGATGTCGCAGCATGGCTAGTTATTAACAGCATGAGATCAGAGCGCATACAGTTTAATCAGTTGTGTATCCAAAATGTTTCTAACGTGTGGCGCAAGAATTCTTTCAAAACTCTCCTGGCACATTACAAAGAGTGAGTTCATTTCCCAATTCCCTTTCATGTTGTTTCAATGCAGTCCATGTAACTGTTCAAAAAAAATATAGATTTTCCGTGGCATCAAGGCTTGAAGATCAACACTTGAGGCGCTCACTGCAGGTGTTCCGAGAACCAATTGATTTTTCAGTAGAAGCTTGTGTACCAGTTCACAAACCCTTCCATGAAACGATTGAACAGAGGATACAGGTACTTGCATTTTGGATCTTTGGCGTCATTGTTACACGAACTAATACTTGATACTAAATTTTTTGTTAGGTGCATTCGGATCTCGTTTACGGCGAGGAAGAGCTGGCCATTGTTGCTAAAGTGCGAGAGTTAGTACAAAAGAAGAAAGCAACGAAGAACGAGCAAAAAGGAAAGGCAACTGACGACACCGAAGAGGGAAAGAAAAGAAAGCAAAAAGAGAAACGAAAAAGGCTACTCGCGAGTTCGGGTCACTTCTTCGACGCAGAGATAGTCCAAGAACAAGAACAAGAACGAGAGCAGCAGCAGGAACAAGAGGTAGCGTGTCTTAGAACGATCTTTAATTGACCCGGTGTCTGAACTGTTTACTTCTTCCAATAATAGCAAGAACAAGAGATTGAGATCGAGAAATATGTGGACCTGGCTTACAGCCGCGACCAAGAAGCACCCACTCCCTGGCCCTTCGCTTCTCTTAGAAGCCGCGACACTGTGCCTCAATTTTACCCATGCAATGAATTCCATCTTTATAAGTAAGTTTTCTCATCTTCCTTACTTAGTAATGTCTTTAATGAAAACGGTAACTAAAACACAACCCCAATTCCAGACGTCCTCCATTAGGCTTCGAGGATTATTTGTTGGTCTCCAATAACTATTTCGACAAGAGATGGTCTGGTGCACGACGAATCAAAAATGTTGTAATGGTATTAGAATGGCTACCTTCAACATCAAAGATAGGAATCATGCCCCCCAATTATCAGGATCTAACAGAGAAGCAGGTAAAACCCATAAGCACAGCACCGAATCCATTCGTTCAACTCATTTATAATTCTTCCGTATAGGACCTGGCTTTGTATAAGGCATTCCAACTGTTCGATCATGATAACAGCGGAGATTTGAATGAGAACGAACTCCTTCAGCTTATCAAATCTGCTATTGATTACCTTCCAACTCCTTCCTCTGATGATATCAAACATTTGATCAAAGAATTTGGATCTGGGAAGGAAGCACTTAATTACCAGCAGGTGAAGAGATTTTTACAGAGCAATGTGCTCAGACCAGAGCAAAGCGGAAGATACTTTGTATCTTTATCTCTGGCGGAAGCAGAGACAATACGCCGTATCATGCATATGCGATTGGAAAAGGATATCATCGGTAAGCCTGTTAGCCTGTATTCTCAGAGGGAACAGTGATTGCATTCACGGAACGAAGCCAAGTCCACCATATTCTATTATACGACTAATTCTTTTTATTTATTTAAAAGATAATTCTGAAGTGGCCATTGCACTTAAGTGCGTAGCTGCAGACAACATGCTCATGGATGTTTCTCATAGGTACGTTAAAATTATATGTGGGTTTGGCTGGTTGTATTCTTTGTTACCCAGAACGGTAATTTATAATTTATTTTTTTCGTGAAGATTTGTGCAAGCGCCAATATATCAAACAGAGGCAGCTTATCATTCGTTGCGATTCCTAAATTGTGATATGTACTACAAAGAGCCTCACATTGCCATTCTTCTGCGGGCTTTACAAAGAAGTACTCCCAGGGAGAGACAGGTGATCTTCCTAATTTCCTTCTCACCACCACCATTCTAGTTTTTTTACCAGGTATGGCATAAGTAAATTACTAATTCAATCCACGTGCGGTGGATCAGATATTCTTTGAGCGCGTCATTGGTTGTAGGCGAAGAATGGCGCGCAAATGGGAGGAGACACCGTTGGCTAAACTCTTTACCCTGCCCGATGAGTTCCATTTACTGAAACAGAGGGGACAATCCGTTCGTATCAGGTATCCATGCTTCCCAACTGCGCCCAAATTCCCCCCCCCCTCTAACGTAGAGTTTTCTCAGGGAAGCAATAAAGGCGCGAGGCATGCTGCTATACGACGCATTCCGTCTGTTCGACACAAACAGAAACGGCCTTATCACTGCACCAGAGCTTTGGGGTGCGCTGGAATGGCTCGGCGTTGAAGCCACAGCCAACGATATATTGGACTTCATGCGTACAGCTGACAAAAATCAAGACGGGTATGATGTACCGATAAAAAGGAGATTCGTACGATTCGGAGATTACTCTAAATAAGTTTTTTTTGGGTAATCATCATCATTCACAGATGCATCGATTATCGTGAGTTCCTTGAGATGGTGCGCGACCCCGACGCTAAGCTCGAAGATCTTGACATGGAAAATGAGAGCCAGGAGATGTCAAGCCCTCAAAAAGGAAGCGCAGCCTTCCAAGTTGGCAGCATCAAACCGAAGGGCGAAGATGAACTCAGAGAACTAAAGGTAATTATTATTATTATTATCAATATCTGAAAGCACCTTTCAACTCGTTAATATGCTCTACAAAAAACAAAAAAAAAAAAAAAAACAGGAAAAGGCAGCAAGCAGAGGAGAAGAGGCTAGAAGAGGAGGAGCTCGAGAAGGAGCGGGAGTTCGAACAGAAGATAAGGCGAGAAATAATCGAAGAGGAAGAAGAGTTCGACAGAACCCAAGAAGGAGGACCGAATCCGAAAATGATTGGGGTTGGTGTTTGCCGCCATTCTTCTCTCTTCTCTCTTTGTTTTTGGCCTTTTTTTTTTCTTACTGACTGCTGCTCTTCCGTTGCCCTGCCCCAGGATGGCTGCATAAAATATGACTTCACCCGAGGCAGGAGACCTCGTGAGATGACCAGCAGGTAAACTAAACAAAATACCTCCACGCATTCATTCACTCATCACCGCCATTTGTGATGGACCTGTGTTTGGTCTATGAAAATCTCTCGACAAAATTTTCGGTTGTGTGTGTTTGTGTCTCTGGTTTGTAACACATTTCTTCGTATTTCCTCCAATGTTGTATCCGCAGAGGAGACATTGCCTTCAAAACTGAGTATGATAGAAAGTACCTCAAGGTCTACAAACAAAGCATGCTCTTCTTCCCCATACCATTTGCTTCAGACCAGCAAGGTTTTTTATTTCTCCGAACAATTGTGTCCCGTGTATGAAATTAACACTGATAGTACTAATACAATAATAATAATAATAACCCATACACAGGTATCGGCAAGAAGCTCAATCAGTATTCTGTGACTCTCGAAGTTATGTTCGATGAAATGCCCGAAAACTTGCTTGCCCTCTTCAGCACTGCCCTGTACAACGAAAAGCTCAGCAACGTACGTACCTCTGCACCACCCTCTCCGATTCAATTCGATTATTATTA
>MRZZ01002890.1:0-12348 GCA_002025285.1 Acanthamoeba comandoni | reverse complement strand
TCATTCTGTTGACTAAAACTCTTTTCGCCTTCTCTTTTCATGGAACAAAAGTGTCTGGTGGAACTATTCAGGGCCCATTGACGATTTTGAATCCGACTTCGCTGCTTTTCACTGGGTCCTCTATCACCAAGACTCTGTCTGGTTGTACAATCATCAACTTGCCCAATGCTCAGACAACGTGGGACAATGGTAATGTCAATCTCCAGAATAAGGCCACGTTCCTCAACATGAAGGATGCCACGTTCACTATTACATCCGCCACCAATGATTTCAAACACAGTGGAGGACAGCCCACAGTGTTGTATAATCAAGGGTCGATTACGATGTCCGCATCTGCATCAGCAGGTCTCCACTTTTCAACTCTGCAAAATGATAATTCACTCCGAATTCCTACTGGAGCGAAGTTAAACCTGGGCTTCGTATCCAATTCTGCAATCGTTGATGTTTTCGGCACTTTGAATGCCTCTGCAGGTGGAGTGAATCATGGTATTTTCAACGTGGCACAAGGTGCAACATTGGATTTTTCTGGTGGAGTGTTCAACGTGTTTACGAATTCATCGGTGAATGTGAATGGCTCGCTCACAGACTCTGGTGCTCACTTGTTCCTTTATGGAGATGTTGCAGTGTCGAAGTCCGGAGCCTTCTCTGCCACCACCAGTGGTATCATCAATGTGATGGACGGAGAGTATAAGGACTTTGGCGAGGAGATCGTTATCTCTGGTTCAGGCAGGCTCAACTTCCATTCAGTCGATTACGATGTGAATAAGATCACTGTACAAGGAGCGGCCGCAACTGTTGATACTGGCTGCTTGAACCGAGTATGGGATGTTCTTTCTCTACAGAGTGGTTCACTCGTGGGCACAGCCAACATCACTATCCTGAATATGCAGTGGAGCGGTGGCACAATGGAAGATACTGGTTCCACCATTATTACGCAATCACTGAACATAACTGGTAGTGCTGCCAAACAGATCTCCACGCGATCTCTCCTCGTTAGTGGTGCGCTTAACTGGTTTGCTGGCAATGTCATGGGAGACAGTGGAGCATATATCCTCAATCAAGTCAACTCAACATTCACTGCATCAGCAAACAATGAGATGAAAGTATTGGTGAAGAATGAAGGCTTATGGATCAAGACTGGCTCGTCCACCACGAGCACCTTTTCTGGAGGCTATCAGAATGATGGCGTTCTCCTGGTGCAATCTGGACGAGCCGCGTTTACACAAGGTGGCGAACACACGAACAAGGTGCTCATGACTTCTGTTGGCTACATTGATTTGTTAAATGGCATCCACAGGTTCACGGAAACGTCAGCTGTTGAAGGCAATGGTACGATCACGTATGCCAACCCTAACACGACTGCCCTCATTGGAGGCTACTTTGAGATCGATAATGGTTTTTCCAACCTACGCGATGGCTCCACGGTGAACATTCTCAAGAGCTCCGACGTGAAGAGCATGGGCACATTAGACACTAAGAATGCCACTTTGAACTTTTTCTGTGCCAACGCTGGATTCAGAGATTTTACTTGCCAAGAAGGCACTGAGATCTCTCTTGATGGTGACATTTCCATAACTGGAGCATTCTATTGGTATGGATGCCTGCTCACAGGAACTGGAAACTTGATCATCAATCCTACGGCCACTATGGTAATTCTCTCTCCAGCAAATCACTTGATGGATGGCAAGGTCACAGTTCTCAATCAAGGGTAAATATATCCATCAATTTTTCTTCCTTTCCAAAACAACCATCTTAATTGGCAAAGATATTATAACGTGTGCCAATTAATTGTTATGTTAAGATACGCATATCTTGTTGCTATTGTTGTGTTAACACTGCATTCTTTCCGTACACATCAGTGTCACAGAGTGGGTAGGTGACTGTGGGCCTATAATTGTATATTCGTCGGATGATATCTTGATGAATGATGTCAATGGCACGTATATAATCAATGCCACTCTTGCAAGCTCGCAGGCTCAGTTCATCAACTACGGTCAAGTCTTCTTCCGTGGTGAGGAGGCCATATTCTATGGCACATTTGAGCACGAGGGCCTAATGGACATAGAATACGGAAGTGGTACGCGATTAATCATCCGTCTTGATAGAACACTTTTCTGCAACAATAATGTTAATTACAACTCTCATCACACGTTCACTCACTCTCTTTCTTTCTTTAACACTGTAGTGAGTTTGAATGGTGGAGCTTCTGGTTGTGGCATTATCAATGTCTATCCTGGCACCACTTTGGCTCTCACGAAGGGAACTTTTGACCTGACATGTTCCACTATCAATGTTGAAGGTTTGCTGCTATTCCAAGGCGGTACAACCACATTAGGTGGTACAATCAACATTATCGGAAGAGGACAAGCCGTAGTCTCTGGATCAGCTGTGGTCTCTCTAGCGTCCTCGCTCTCTATGCCGAACCCATATGAGCCGCTCATTCTTCAGGGTGGAACCATTACTCTAGAGACAAAAGACACAACCCCAATACAGCTGCCCGCGTTGCTTACTTACAGTGGAGTACTCTCTGTTGTTCAGGGCAATCTAGAGATCATGTCAGTTTGTAAACTCTTATCCGGAACCATCACTGTTGAAGGCACAATGAGTTGCGAATATCTGATCGCCTCAGATTCTGCAGTAGTGGATGGAAGTGGTACCCTGACAGTGACTGAAGCACTTTATTTGGCGGGAGGCAATTTGACGGATGATGGTACCATAGAATCGTTACAAAATGCCGAACTCGTGTCATCATCCAACAAGCGCATCTCTGCTCGCACTCTCGACCACAATGGGGCTGGCAAATGGACAGGCGGCATTTTGTACATGGACGCTGCAGCTGTCTTTTCCATACAAACTGACAGTGTGCTTAATGCAATTTCTGGCGTCTCAGTAATGAATTCCAACGCATCTGCAGCAGCTCCCAGTTTTACTGTCACGGGTACCTTCAACGTTTTGCCGAAAGATGAAGAGATTGTGCCTGGCCTGTGCTCTCGCGCTCTCTACACGGGTCAATTTGGCTTTGCCAATATGACAACTGGTGCCGCAACTCAGATCACCGATACTTCAAAGTGTGTGCATAACAGTTGTCTTTATTTCACAAATGCCTACATGAGGTACTGTGCCCCATCATTCTTTTCATTTTGTGTTTGTTTGTTTGGTTGGTAGAAGGTTAGCAAAACTTATGCAATCCATAAATGTAACAGTGCTGAGGGCTTTGGACTGTATCTCTTTGGTGGAAAGTATTCCATTTCCCTTTGGGCAAGGCTGGCTTCCCCATCCGACACTGAAGGCCAAATTATTGGCATAGGACAGGCGCCTGCTTCTGTTTTTGAGCTTGGTTATCAAAGCTCAAGCGGATTCCGTATCTACACTGGCACAGCGAACTGCACTGCGTCCTCTGAGCCTTGTAGCATTAGCCCCAGCGTGGCCACGCTTACTGATTGGCACCACTTTGTAATTGTGTATGATGGTACCACGAGATCTGTTTTTGTAGATGCAGTGCTACAACAGGTTGATAGTGTTTCAGGAGATGCCATTGTCACCGGATCTCCATTGCGCATTGGTTGTGCAGTTGATGAGACGGAGAATTGTATCGACGGATATATTGACGAAGTACGCATTTACTCTCGCCCACTCAACAACACAGAGGTGGAAGACTTGTTCAATCTGCACTCCGCATCGTCTCTTCAAGTGGGCGTTATTGCCTACTACAGCTTCGACGATGGAGATTCACTTGGGCAGAGTTTATCATCGTGCGATGGCCCGTATTCCACGTCTGGCGTGACCATTGGACGGAACGTAAGCTTCGTCAATGCTGGACTCGTTGATGTGGCCAGCAACGCCGATCTTAATCTTTATGGTGGCGGTACCGCCTCTGGCGTGTTTGAGGTTGATGGAACTCTGGACTTTTTGCAAGGATACTACCTTCTTGACTCTGGAGTAGCAGATTCACCAATGAAGTTCTTTGGATCTGGTAACGTTACCTTTGAAGGAGCCACAGCAGATTTCACGGGTCAATTCAATATGACTGGTGACGATTCTTATGTCTTTGTAAGAGATGGCAGCACGTTGACTCTGAAAGAGGGTGCTGAGATTCTGTTTTCTTCCAACCCTCTTATTATCGATGGTGGCACGGTGATTGTCAGCCAGCCCTTGAACTCGGCGTATGTCTATGATCTGGCCCACATTGAACTGCGCAGAGGAGTACTTCACATCATTGGCAACGCGCTGGTCACTGGTGATTTAGTGCTCAGAGATAATTGCACGGTGATTGTTGATGGCACCTTGGAGGTGGATGGACAGTTGATTATGAATGGTGGCGAGCTGAGGGGCAGTAGCACTGCTTCCGTTGGAGGCAATTTCATCTGGTGCAGAGGAACCATCTCAGGGACGCTGGTGCTCACTGTTTCTGGCCAGTCTTACTTCATCTGCAATGACCACTCGAGTCCCAAGACCTTAACCGGGGCGAAGATCATTATTTCCGGCAATGCCTCGTGGAGTGAAGGCGATCTTTCTCTGACATCATCTGCCACTCTTCTTATTACCTCGACTGGATACCTCTCCATGAACCATTCGAATGCTTCAATCTTTGGCGATGACAGTAGTAACCTGTTCATCGTGGAAGGCCTGTTTGAGATGCTGCATCCTGGTCAACTGGATATTTACCCAGCGTTCACTGTCTCCCAGACCTTTGAGTGTGGCAATGGCACCATTCATCTCTATGGTGGAGGTACGCTATCGGGTACGATTAACACGAGCGACAACGCAGAGGTCTATTTTGCTGGTGGTGACTACTTGATCAACAGCAACGCACAGTTGACGGGCACTGGTACCTTCATCGACACCAACAGCAAGATTACCTTCCTAGGCACATATGTTTCGGAAAAAGCGTTTGTTGTACGCGGAGGACAAGTCTACTTCATAGGGGGAGTATCTGTCAGTGCTCTCAACGTGTCTGGCGGTTTGGTAGATTTTAGCAGTGGCACCTTCCAACTGAATTCGATCAACTTCTTTGGAGGAGATATCTCGCTCACTGGGGCTAATATCTACGTCAACGTGTCGTACATCATGTCTGGTGGATCCATTTCCATAGATGGCAGCCTCAATACGAGAGGAGTGACCATAATCTCAGGAGGCACTTTCACAGGCGCCGGTACCGTAAATGTCTTTGACGCTGCAGAGTGGTATGATGGCGTCTTCTCTGGCTTTGGCACGGCCAACTGGTATGGCCATTTGCTGTTGGACGGCATCTCCAAGGCCATTGAATCGTATACCATGAACTTTTATGGTGATGTTGACTGGACAAGCGGCAACATTTTGATTCAGAACGGTGCTACTCTCAACATTCTTGACACGTGCCACTTCCATATCCTCACGAACAACAACATGACTAAGCAGAGCCTTGACACTTCCACATCAATCAACAACTATGGTCTTGTGCGGAAAAATTCTTCGGGCGATGTGCATATTTTCCCTGCCTTCAATCATAAAGGCGCAGTGGAAGTCATTTCAGGCCGACTCATCATCCACGGAGGTGGCTTGATGTATGGATCCTTTGTGGTGAATGACGGTGCTGAGCTCCAGTTTGTTGACACCTCCTACAATTTCGACACTGTTTCGAGGATCTATGGCAGTGGTATCGTACGGTTTATTGTCACTGGCGCAACAGACAGCGTAACCTTTAGGGGCATCTTCAACATGACCGACACCGAGATCATTGTGGAAGATGGTGTATTCAACTTCTTTGAGCCTGCCGAGATTTTGGGCGACAATGTGACGCTTGTCATAAACGCAGCCGTGACCGACACAGAGGTCAACTTCAACAAGGTTGACACGCCCACCTTCATCTACGTGGTGTCAGCCATTAGAGAAAACGACGGCAATCTGAACTTTGAAGCAGGCAGCGCTCTTGATATCGACAAGCTGAGCGTTTTCGATGGAGTTGTGAACGTGCAATCGAGCGCCAACGACGTGCACACTATGTTGTTTTATGGTGGCTTGATTAATGGCGACCAGAATCTGTTCATCTCTGAATATTTCTTCTGGGAAAGCGGCGAGATGACTGGCACCGGGGCCACGTACGTCAATGGGACTGGCTTAATTAACGCAATTGGCGTCAACGCTAGCCTGCCTATGAATGGTCGTGCGCTTATCATTGGCGGTTTTACTAGCTGGGTGGCAGGTGACCTAATCCTGACAAGTCCTGCTTTCATCAGTGTCAATGGTACACTCTCTTGTGACGGCGGTTCTTTGATCACCCAGCAAGGCTCCATCAATACCCAAATCAACAACTATGGTACCATTATCAAGACTGCGGGAGACATGCTCCAGGTGATGCCTTTCCTCTACAGCGAAGGCAACCTCACCGTTGTTGTGGCCAGCATGAGCCTTGAGGCCTCTGGCCAGTTTGTTGCTGGCTCTATAGATATAAGAGATGCTGCCTACCTGAACTTCACTGTTGGTACCTTCAACGTCCTGGACCCTGTGACCATCTATGGGTCAGGATCTTTAATGGTCACCGCCAATTCTTTCTTCTGGTGTACCGTGGCTATGGAAGATGGCCTGATTATTGTGGATAATGGCGTTGGTGGCACCACACTGGCTACCTTTTACGCAACCGCAAACTTGACCCCCGGTGAAGGATCCACCGTTGTAACTCGTTCTTCTCCGGAGCTGGGTTGGATACTTGTTGTGGAGGATGGCAATGTCAACTTTGCAGAGAACAATGGCGATACAGAACAGAGTGTTTACGGAGTTCGTCAAACTGGAGGCATTGTCAATGTGCCTATCACCCTCACTATCTTGCGTGAGTACGAGCTTTATAACGGAACTCTGCTCGTTGATGGTGCTTTGATCATCCCTGGCAAGTTCATTTTTGAGGCTGGCCTTGTACAAGGCCTCGGCCAAATGACTATTGAAAACTCAGGCCAACTGCGATTAAGTGGTGACTTTGACAAGCAGCTTGATTCAATAACGATTACCATTCAGGGTGCAGCATTCTGGACAGCTGGTGATGTGCTTTGTAGCTATCTTGCCCAGATCAAAGTCACCCAAGTAGCCTCTATGTTGGTAAACAGCACAACAGATGTCACCTTCGTTGACAATGGAGGCAGCGTATGTATTATCTTCAATGACGGTGATCTGGTCTTTGACCTTGGCAGCAACACCACAGCAACTATTGATGTCAATGCCCAAATTGGAGGAAATATGGAAGTACTGTCTGGGGTGGCCCAATTTACCAATCTGGGCACGTTTTCTAGCACATCGAAGATTACTCAAAGTGCTTCATCTATCATTCTCAATGGCGACTATAGCTTGCTCTCTTCAGCGGAAATTCAAGGCCCAGGAACATTGCAAGTTGCAGGAGGAACTGTAGCGGCGCAAGCCCAGTTCACAACTGGCCTTCCTATCTTGGTGACTTCCGGTGAACTAGACTGCAGCCCAACGTTTAATGCCACAGATGCCTCTCTTACTGTCAGCGGCGCATCAGCAACTGTTTTCTTTGAGAACTCAGAAGATTCCTCCTTTGTGTATGAGGTTGCCAGTATCACGTTGTTGAATGGTGCGATTACTGTTGCAGATGCCTCCAACTCAACAAGCTATGTTCATGTGCTGCACAATGTCTTCATGCAAGGACAGACTCTACTTGTCGATGGACAGCTAACCGTTGAGAACGACTTCCGTTTGTATGGAGGTGTTATTAGTGGCACTGGCAAAGTCTCAATTAATGGCACTTTACTGTGGAGTCAAGGCACAATGACGGATGGCGGCTACACGAATGTTCTGGGCGCGTTGATAGTCACTGGAAACGCGACCAAGCAACTTGCTAACAGCCGCACTCTCGTCAATAGTGGCATTGGTGACTGGTATGAAGGGGATCTCTTGTGCTCTGGCCATGCCACGCTTTACAATGACCACCAGGCGGTGCTCACTGTTAATAGTTCCAATGTGATTTCGTGGAAATACTCCAACAGCTCTTGCAATTTCATTAATGCAGGAGACCTAAACGTAGTACATGGTGGACTCAATGTGTCCCTCTACTTCTACACGGAGGGCTACGTTTATGTTTGTGATTCTGATCTCAAGTTGCTAGCCTCGGGTGAGCTTCATGGCCGCATATGCATCTGTGAGACTGGCAGAATGATCCTTTACGGCGGAAACGTGATCATAGGAGCGGATCTAGTTCTCCTTTGTCCTGGCTTCTTTGGGTCCGATGGTGCAAGCGTGGATTACTCCTGCTCCAGCAATGGAACCACGTTTACAATCACGCTGCTCTCTGGCACATTGAACATATGGCCCAATGCTTCTTGCCCTGAGCCCCCCTTGCGCAATTTAGTTCTTCTTGGCGGCCAGACCAATGTAATGCCTGCACCACCGGACTTCCGCTACCATTTCAACAGCGTACTTCTTAACAAGACTGCTATCATGACGATTTACGACTCGGCCTATTTCATTGCTCGCTCTTTGGATATGGAGCAGGGCACACTGACCAACAGACACTACTTGCAAATCACTCAGCAGTGGTACTTAAAAGGAGGCACTCTCACAGGAAGCGGAACTGTGCTTTCCGAGGATGAATTTGTGTGGCTCAATGGCATCATGACAGGTGGAGGCACCACACGTCTTGACGGCAACTCCACCATCATGGGAATACAAACCTCCCTGACCCTCTCTAATCGATCGCTGATCAACACGAATAGCTTGCAATGGATCAGTGGCAACCTGTATCTGACCAATAATTCCATCATTTCCAATTATGGTAGCATGTATGCTCACGGAAACCCCAGCCTGCAGATGCAGCAGGGTACTTTCATTAACGAAGGTGCTCTGGAGTCGACTGGCAATGTGACGTTCACAACGTTTGTGGACAATCGAGGAGCAATCTCCATCCTTGATGGAACCACCACCCTCGCTGGAACAAGCTCAACGCATTTATCCTCCAATGCCAGCGTTGCGGCAGCATCCTGGACGGTGGTCGCGAACGCGGCGCTAGACATTATCTCTGGGTCTCACTCGTTCAGCAACAAGTCTCTTGTGACAGGCGCAGGCAACTTGATCATTCAGGGCGCCTCGTCCGTGACAACCAGCGACACCCAGTTTGTGATGCAGGCTCCCGGTGCAATTATAGTCAGTCAAACTTCAGTGGTCAACTTCAGACTTGGCACTAGCATCGAGAACCCACAAGCTCCTTTGCAGATTTACGCAAATGCGGTGGTTACCTTCCGCAGTGTAAATGGATCCATGTGCAGCGTGCAGCCTGACTACAGTGTTTCCAATATGGCTATCTATAACGGCACAGTTACTGTTGAAAACTGCTCCTCTGTGCACATTGTTGAGAGGCTTGTGCACTATGCCGGCTCTCTCACCGTTCATGGATATTTAGACAGCGCCAAGTATTATCTATTCTCGGGCGGAACCCTTGGTGGTGCTGGCAAAGTAGTTGCCTATACAAACTTCACATGGTTAGATGGTTCCATGATTGGAGGCGGTAACACAATCTTGAATGACAACTCTTGGATCTACGGTCCTGCTGCGAAGGTGCTCAACACTCGTCGCCTCACGAACAATGGCTATTTAGATTGGACAAATGGAAACTTCCAACTTTCTTCTACGTCAGTAATAGAAAATTTCAATATCTTGAACGCAAATGGCACCTTGTCAGCTGTTAATGGTATCATCACCAGCAGTGGCCAGGTCTTTTCAAATGGCAACATAACCCTCAGCGCGTACGTTGATCTTAGCGGACAAGTCAACGTTCAATCTGGCGTCTTATCTTTGCAGGCGTCAGGTATAGTGCACAATGCCGAGGTGACGATCGATCATGCTTCCTTGGTCCTCGCGACAGGTAATTTCTCTATCAACGGAGGCAGCAGCGTGCATGGCTTTGGAGCAATCGTTAGCGTTGACAACAAGGTGGTGGCGCACATTGATCACACCAACTTCACCATGCAATCCGGTGGGGCCATCCGTGCCTTGCAAAATGCCAATGTTATCGTTGGAACAGCCACTCCCATCTTCAACCCGACTGCACCTTTGGAAGTGTACAACTTAGCCAAAGTGACCTTCTTGTGCATCGGCAATTCATCCACATATAGCGTGTCAGCATTGGCTCTCTATGGAGGCTCCGTTAACATTGAGGTGTGTGCTGAGCTGACACTCACAGACTATGCTACGGTCTCCAATGGTACATTAGACGTTGATGGCCACTTGATCAGCGTGGGCCCCTTGTCCATGACTGGTGGTGCTATCAGTGCAGATGGCTTAGTCGACGCTCAGTTCAACTATACAATGGCAGGAGGCACCTTGACCGGTGTTGGCACACTGGCTGCCTATGGTCCATTGGTATGGTTGGACGGCAAGATGAACGGTACCGGCTATACTTATGCGCACTCGGAGCTCACTATCGATGGCCCCCAGAAATACATTGATAGCCGTCATCTAGTCAACTATGGCGTAGGAGATTGGCATGCCAATTTGTACTGCGACCACCGCGGTTCGATCACCAATGAGCTCACAGCCAACCTCACCATGGGCGCACGTGGGCTTGTTACATTGGGCTCTTCTTTGAACTCGTCAGCCACATGTCAGTTCATCAATCATGGCGATCTCTACATCACCTCGATTGGTTTGTCTGGCGGGCTTACAACTTCAGCCAACTTTTTCACGGATGGCTATGTGAAAGTCTGTGATGCTCATTTGTACATCTTGCAGTCAGCGTCTCTTCACGGGCGAATCTGCGTGTGCAACGGCACAGGGGACCTGCAGTTGTTAGGCGGAACCGTTTTCCTTGGCAGTGACCTTGTCTGGGAGTGCACACCAGCCACCATTGGCATTAACGGCACTGATACCTATCACCAGTGTTCTGCCAATTCCACAGGTCTCACCATCACCCTCTATTCGGGTACGCTCATCTTGCAACCAAACTCGACCTGTGATGGTACGACGAATCTGGTACTCTACGGAGGCCAGGTGATTGCGTTGGACGCACCTGGCTTTGTCTACCGGTTCAACAGTGTACTCCTTGCAGGGGCAACGATGAACATATCAACCCTTGCCAACTTCCAAGCCAACACTTTCCAAATGACCTCTGGTACTCTCCAGAACAATGGAATGGTAGCAGCTGTGACACTATTTGAGATGGCCGGTGGCAGATGGACAGGAGCTGGAACGGTCATCTCCGAAACTGCCTTTGTATGGACAGGAGGCAATATGACTGGTGGCGGTGTGGTGCAATGGAATAACCAGGCCAATATCGCTGGCTCTACCACCAAGGTCTTCAACAGTCATATCATCAATAATGGCTCCTTGACCTGGGATTCAGGCGACGTTCTCTGTACCACTGGCGGCCTCCTGGATAACATCTATGGTTCTCAATTAACTGTTCAATCCAGCTTACCTGTGTCTTTGCATTCGAGCAGTCCCACCTGCCGGCTCCAAAATCATGGACAATTGGAGGTCACATTGGGTGGTCTGCGTTCGGATGCCTTCTTCTACACGGATGGCTACGTCTACATATGCAATGCCACCACCAGCCTACAAGGCTCTGCTGAACTGCATGGCAGCATCTGCGTCTGCCCAACTGGCACTCTGGAGACTATAGGAGGATCTGTTCTTCTTGCGGCAGATTTAGTATTCACATGCCCGGGTCCAGTGGTGTTCACAAACACAACGATAGACTACCTGTGCAACCAGAACGAAACCATGCTGGACACCATCACCCTGAGGTCGGGCCAGTTGGTGCTGTGGCCCAATGCTACTTGCGCTGAGCCTCCTTTGAGAAACTTGGTGCTTTTGGGTGGTCAGGTTATTGTCATGGATGCCCCTGCCGACCTTCATCTATCGCTTCAACAGTGTGATTCTGGATGGAGCCAGCATGACCATCAACCACCTAGCGTACTTTGAGGCGGAAACTTTGGACATGAGAAGTGGAAATTCTCGCCACCCTTGGAACGCTTGAAACAAAACAAGATTGGTATCTGTCTGGCGGTGCATTGACTGGTCCGGGTTTGGTCATCTCCATGGGCAACTTCGAGTGGGAAGATGGCAGCATGCTGGGTGGAGGCATAACTGAACTGCGTGGCGACTCTCAACTCTTGAACACGCTCCCTAGACTCCTTCAGCGTCACCTCTTCAATTATGGTGCCTTGCAGTGGACTGATGGCGACGTTCAGTGCGGCACCAATGCATCCATCACCAACACAATCCATGGCTTGATAAAGGTCAACACTTCGGACCCAGTTTTCTTGGGCAATCTCAGCTCAAGCTGTGAGTTTAGCAACAGTGGTGATCTGGAAATAGTTGATGGCGGACTTGGCCTGCGAGCCTTCTTCTACACTGATGGTTACGTGT
>MRZZ01002889.1:0-10552 GCA_002025285.1 Acanthamoeba comandoni | reverse complement strand
TATATTTTCAAAACCAGGACTCTTCAGGATATGGCAATTCGTATTTTCCAATGAAAGCAAATATGTTGAAGATTTTAAACTCGTGTTACAGCAGACGTCTCATCGAGACAGAGAAAAACAGATTAGTTACTGGGTTTATACAATCTGTTTTTGGTGCCTTAATCCTGCAGTGGCATTTTCCAGTCTTGCTGAAAAGGTAGGCGCACTCAATTGATATTGTTGCACGTTTCACTAACTTTACATTTCTAATAAAAACTCAGGCACGGTCGATAGTATTAACATCTGGAACCCTAGCACCCATTGAAACTCTTCAAACGGAGCTTGGGGCTCCTTTCCCTATACACCTAGAAGCTAGGCATGTGATTGACACAAAGACCCAAATATTGGTACATCTTGTGCATGATGTTGCTCATTTAAACATGGGCTCTAATAATCTCTTTGATAAATAGGTCAACGCAATTTCAAGCGGCCCAAATCGGGTCTCATTCAATGCCACTTTTAAACGAGCAGACAGCCTCATATTCAAAGGTAGAATAAAGCAGCACAGTTTAGAAGGTTTATTAACATAAATACTTTGTATTTATTTCTTTTAAAATTGCCCAGATGAGCTGGGGGAAGCAATAATAGAATACTGTAAGGTTATTCCTCATGGCGTATTATGCTTCTTCCCTTCTTATGGCTTACTTGAAAGGATACTTGAACGATGGAAGAGCAACGGCTTATGGGAAAGACTCAACTCTGTTAAGAAGACATTTGTTGGTAGGTATCGGTCCATTCTGCATATGGAAGCAACTAAACTGTTCATATTTTGGTTGGTGTGCATATATAGAACCTAGGCACAAGGGACAGACAGATTTTGAGCTACTTATGCGAGATTACTACTCAAATGTCAGGGATAGCTTACATAATTCAGAAATCCTTGAAGCGTATGTTCTTAATCCTGCAATCCTATGCACCAGCACTCATGCCAGACTGACCTTACATCTAGCTAATATAGGTCACCACTTTCTTTGCGTGCAAAAAGCGAAAGAGGAAGGAACGGTGGGGGAGCACTGTTCCTTGCTGTTTGCAGAGGGAAAGTGAGCGAAGGCCTTGACTTCGCCAATGAAAATGCTCGTGCTGTGGTATTTGCCAGTCACCTCCTATTTATCAACCTTACTGCATTTCCTTATACTTCTACCTTAATCTCTGACAGATTATTGTTGGAATTCCCTACCCGAACTTGTATCCTTTTAATGGACACTCGATAATATCTGGTGCAACAAATTAGCCCTTAATACTATCCTAGAAAAGATCAGCAGATGTTGCTGAAGCGAGCTTACAATGATGAGTTATGCAAGAAGCTCCCCATAATGAATGGAAGCAGGTTAGCCAAGCTTAAAAAACTTCTTGCCTTTGCTCTTTCCAACGTCTGATATCTATCAACGAGACAGATGGTATGAGCTTCAGGCATGGCGTGCTGTTAACCAAGCCATTGGGCGCTGTATAAGACACAGACACGATTTTGGTGCCATTTTGATGTTAGGTTGTTCTCTTACCTCTGCCTTTGTACAACGTACAACCATTTCCATTTTCAATTAATCTCTCTTTAAATCTACTCAAATGGAGAGCAGATGAGCGCTTCCAACAAGCAAAAGTACGTAGCATGCTCCCCAAATGGGTGGCTGCAAGCATGGACAACCAATCTTCTTTTCACCAGTCCCTTCATGCCATTGAGCAGTTTTTTCTCATGCGCAAGCTCATCGAACAGGGACAACATAGCGCCCTCCCTTCCTCGCTTTCTTCCTCTTCCCCAGAAATCTCTGCACCCCGACCAGCCGCTATTCCTTCTCCCTTGCCCAAAACTGTCCCAACTTTTCACAGCGCGTTGTCTCTTTTGTCTGGCTCAAGGAAAAGACCAGTCACAACTTCCAGCCGTGCTCTTTCTCTTTCTTATCCTCCTCATCCATCTGAGCTCTCAACCTCTTCTTCCTTTATTTCTCTTAAGAGACAAAGACAATCACCTCAGAATGAGTCAGATCCTCAACTCGGCTACAACAAGAAAGAAGCCCCGCAACCATACACAAGGAAGAAATAAAGACTCTCTTGCCGACCCAACATTACTTCGTCTCTCTCACACTCGAGAGTAAGTCCAACCTTCTTCAAATTCTTTAATAAGCCCATAATTTTTAGATGAGCATCGGAGTGTGGGCTTCAAAGAGAATTCGACATTGACGAGGAGTTTAGTCTTTGGAAAAACCTTAGACTGCAACGACGCTTAATACAAGCGTTCATTGGGCGTTGATGATGAGACTTGCTATTCTCAAACGTCTCCAGGCTTCGTGTGGACGATGGTGTAAGGCATCCACTAGAGAGGGCGCCTCAAATTGGGCTGACTTATCCTCTGGATCCTTTGCCCCCTGCCATAACATGTCTGACAGTAGTCGCAGATATCTGAGCCTCTCTTTTTTTTAAAAAGACCTTGAAACTTTTAATGTACATTAACATTTTATTCCCATGTAAATGAATTCCAGGGAACCCACTAACAACAAGCGTTAATTAATCTTTGGCTTGTGTAAGTATCTCAAGCTGAGGTAACTTAGAATTCGTATAACGAATGAGGATGCAATGATGATGATGATGTCCCAGTAGATATCGATTTCAATTCCCTTCTGCTGAAGAATATCATCACCTGTACACACGAGCGACGCAACAACATATGAGGTTTTTTTTTCTCCTTCGCCAAGAGAGCATTTTGCAGAACTCACTGCCAGTTTTTGTTGTTGAATAATAGCCTACCTGTAATGGGAGCGTGGTCGTAGCTGCTGTTTGCACTGGGAGTCCATTCGTGATCGCTTGATATGGTTAGGTCACTGATTACCAGCGCTTCATATGCTGCAGATGAGTGATCCTTAGATGGATGGATTTGAGCACAAGAAGAACGTTTGAGGCAGTTTTAACGGTACCATACTTCACGAAGGAAAGATATCGCGTCCAGCTTATCCATGACCCCAGGTTGTTGGAGTCCAGGTAGAACCCTCCCAGTAAGTTCATGGCCATGAAGGCAACAAAGGAGAAAGTGGATGATCTCCTGTGGTTGTTGAAGACCACAGCTATCAAGATGCCAATGGAAGAGGCCAGTATCACAGCCAAGAGGCAGATGACCATGAAGAGGAGGTAGTTTTGAAAGGTACGGGTCAAACCAGCCATCCAGTATGCTATAGTGATGTTGATAAAAGGAAGGACGAAATCGATGGGCGTTTCGCTGACTGTTTTGGCCAGGAAGTAAGCAGAGAGGCGATAAGAGCCAGAGGCGCGTTCCTTATTGAGAACCAGCTGCTCCTGTGGAACTTATGATGAGAAGGAACACAACCGGCACTGAGTTAGTCCATGAAAGGGCGAGAAGAGCCAGCTGGAACAGTGGAAAAGGGGGCGCTGTACATGTGTTGACAGCGCTAAACCAACTTGTGAAGAACCACAGGATGACCATGAAGAATATAATGCCAAGCCTGTCATGTATGTCTGCCTCTGTGTAGCCCACGTCCAGGAAAAAGAGGCCCATTAGGACGGCTAGGGCCACAGTCTGTATAATGCTGAGATGGTTCAAGATTTCTCCTTTCTTCTGCTTGAACTGTCGCATGGCAAGGACCCAAAACTGCAGCAGAAAGCTTGTTGGATATGTGGTCTTTATCTTCGTTGTGGTCCGTGGCTTCACCTTGAGGTCATCATCGTATGAGTCATCAGAACTCTGGCAGTTGAATGGAATCAGTCAGTCAGTCAGATAACTCTCTGTATAATAATACTAAGGTAGGTGATTGATGTACCTGCATACTCTCTGGTTCACTTTCATTCACCTCTTCACGGGCAGTGTATGCTGAAATGATGGATTCCTTGATTGTGTGGCCATCCTCAAGCTTGGTGGTATCTGTGATCAGTTCCACTTCATTCATGCAACAAGAAAAGCTATCGTAAGTGATCATCGTTCACTTCAATTTGTCAAATGCTGAGCACAGGGATTGAGCTCACATACACAAAAAATCAGCAGGGTTGTATTGGGGCAGGCAAGGGAAGCCCAGTTTTTCAAAGTAGGCAAGGGCGTCCCCAGGTCTTCCAAAGTAGACCAGATGGCCATCGCTCATCAGCATTATCTTGTCAAACATATGGAATATGGCGCTGGAAGGCTGATGGATGGTAGTCAACACTGCTCTACCTCCACTGGTGGTGGAAATGGCAAAAAAATTATTGTGATGGAACTGGTGTGCTACTGATGATGATAGTTATACCTTTTGGCCAGAGTGCGCAGTATGGCGCATATTTCAAAGGCAGTTGCTGAGTCCAAACCTGCAATCAATGTGGATGTCAACACAACAACAATACATTTTGCTGTAAATATGTAAGTAACCTTAACCTGATGTGGGCTCGTCACAAAAGATGAGCGCTGGATTGGTGATAAGCTCGTTAGCGATTGAAGTCCTCTTTTTCTCTCCGCCACTGATACCTCTCTAAGAGAAAGAAAATGAGACAGTAATTAAAGAGAACGATCTTAGATAGGTAAGGGTTGTCTCATTAACAGTATGCCAAATATGTTGTGTCAATTCCGGGCAAGATCCGAAATGGAGGATTACTGATCAAAGTAAGATCACATTTCCCAATAATATATTTCCAACATATTCAACGCTAACTTGGTGGTTTTTCTTCTTACCACGAGGGCACTGCCTATGGGGGTATCAGCGCACTTGGTAAGCAGCAGTTCCTGCATGACGTCGGTCACGCGCTGCCTCTTCTCTGGGAAAGTGAGTCTGCTGGAGAGCTTGATGTATGCAGTGTAGGTGAGCGTCTCGCGAACGGTCAAGTTCCCAAAGAAGGTGTCATTCTGCAGCACATAGGCTATCTTGCGCTTCATCTTTCTGGTCAGAGGTTGGTTGTTGATCAAAATGTCTCCACTGACGTTGTGGGTCACTCTTCCAGCTGCAGGCACAATGTGAAACACAAACAAATTCATGAGCAGTGGACACGGGAAGTTCTCAACGCCAACGCAAATTGATACCTAAAACATTGAATAACGTTGTCTTTCCTCCTCCACTGGGGCCCATTATTCCAACAAATTCTCCAGCTTTGACTTGCCCTGATACTCCATGGAGCAGTGTTTTGCTTGTTCTCTTTATGAAGGAGGACGCTCCAGGCAGGATTCTTAACAGCTTCTCCCAAAACGTCTTCGCCTCTGGAAGGTAGGTGACTGTGTACCTTACATCTCTGAAGCTGAGGTTCATGCAAGAATCCAATATATCCAAGGAAAGAACTGACGTCTGTTCTTTCTTTAGTTTGTCAGAGAGCCTAAGGAAGCGCTGAGAATAAGAGGGCTGGGGTTTTTTTTTCGTGTGGCTTCGGTTGCTCTTGGCCTTGCTCTAAAGAAACTCCCATCATCCCATCGTCTGTACCACCCCTTGGTTGGCTCATTGTTGGTAGGTGTGGTTTTGTATGAGGGCCAAATGGCTTTGCTTTGGCCAAAGCAAGCTTGGGCAGTAGGGAAAATACAAGGCAACAGGGACCTACTTGTAAGGAAACTCATCTTCAAGGAAAATTGAATTAGACAGGGAGTTCCCGGTTGGGAGTATTATTCTTCCTTCCCAATTATTCAAATGATAATAACTAGGATCAACATGAATGGCCATTCTGTTGCTCTCTACGTTCGGTGTTTTCTTGAAAGGAAACACCAATTTACCATTAGGCTCCCAATCGATGATTTTAATTTCCAATTTCTCTAAAAATGGTTATAATCCAATCAATCTGAGTGGGAGGATCGTTCTTCCTGAAGGCTTCCTTTTCTTTCTTTCTTTATTTATGCTTCCATCATTAGTCCCACCTCTTTCAAGCAATACCACTCTATTATCGTATTGACACTTACCCACACACAAACAACAATGAATGGCACAGAGGCTCTGTTGTCTCTCCTTCGATCCTACAACATTGATACTTTTAGTGGCGTCACTGGTGGAGGAGTGCTGTACATCTGCAATGAGCTGGAGCCCATACATTGCCTTCGTGATGTCTCTAAGCTCTCTGGGATCCTTTCTACTTCAGGGTTGTTTTCCGTAGCGGAATACGTGGCCGGATATGTTCCCTTGGGTTACTACCTTGCCAGCGGAAAGGTAGGAGGCTGTGTCCTTACCACTGGAGCAGCGACCAGGTTGGCCTGGAGTGGACTTAGCGACGCGCGCAGCCACAACATCCCTGCACTGTACATCATTGCACTGAATACGACATACTCCCATGGCAAGGCCCCTTTGCAGGATGTGTCCCAGTTTGGTATGAACATAGTGCCCCAATTGCAGGCCGAGTTTGGGGATGATGTGTTCATCCTTGATGACCGCCAAGCCCTTCAATCAACCATCTCCCAAGTTGCAGCCGTACTTGCCCAATCCCGTCCCGTGGCCTTGTGCTTTAGGCCCGATATTCTGGGCTTGACTGGTCCCACTCCTCAATCCCTGCCTAACAACAAAAAGAAAAAGAGGTTAGTTACTCACCCACCTGTCCTTTCCAAAGCATTCTGACTGACCAGTTTGAGGGTATGTTATTGTCAGTCTACTTTCCAAGCGGGTCAACAGGGAGGATCTACAGAACTTTTTTGCAAGTTTCAAGGCGCAAGTCAACCAGTTAGCTCAGGAAGTGGATCCAGGAAAAGTCGTGCTGTTGGTGTGCAGCGAAGCAGCACAAAACTGTGATGACATAGAGGTGACCGTCTCACAACAAAAAAAGAAATGAGTCATTAGAATTAACCATGTGTAAAACAAAAAATCAGGAAATGAGAGGACTTACCACTCGTCTCTCGGAGCTTCTGAAGGCACCCACAGTATATTCGGTCAATGGAGCCAATGCGGTATCTCGCAGCAACAAGTATGGCAAAGGCTACATCATGTATGGAGGCAACGACAGGGCCATCGACCTGTGGCTTGGCCTCAACAAGGAAAAGGACATTGTCCTCTCCCTAGGGTTCGACCCGGGTGAATACACTCTGAACATGTACGACGTACAGGTGGGCAATGAACCTTACCCTTCCTTGCACATTTATTATTTTTGACTCTGACATCCATGTGGCGGCGGATGCCAGGCACGTTATCTGTGGAATTTTTCCAGCCTCGAGAAGGCCTTTGGACAGAAAGACAACTCCTTTCAACACAGAATCGCGGGAGAAGAAGGCTACAAGCTTGTGAGAGGGGACATTGCCAGCTCTCTGAAGGAAGTGATAGCCTATTTGGAGACCTCGAAACTATCCATCAACTCACACCTGCCACCGCCACAGCCAGGAGAAAGCTTGAACACTCGAGTGATTAGCCGCAATATCAGGTCTCTCACGAAAAGAAAGTCACTTCCAAAGTGAATTACACTGACCTTTCCTCCTTTCATATATCAGGCAAGGGTGTACAGACATCATCGACTTTTACCAAGAGCTCGATTCCTTGTGGCGAGAGGAGGACAGCATTGGCTTTGATGATGTGTGCTTGGCTTACAAAGACAGGCAATATGTCACGGAGAGGCCAAACCCAAAGATTCAATTTTATGCTCTGCAGGAGGGGTCTGCCATGGGCTACTCCTTTGGTCTGGGAGTTGGAGCAAAGCTGGCCGCACCTGATAAGCAGGTCTTTGTATTCACAGGGGATGGCTGTTGGAGGCTTTTCTCTGGAGCCCTTGTGGATGCGGCCCGCTTGGGCCTTCGTTTGTTCGTGCTCAATAACTCGGTGTATGGAATCGTCTACCAAGGCCTGAAGTTCTATCTGACGCCAGATCTGCCAGAAGAACACTTGCACACGTCTCTGCCAGCCATCGACTTCCAAGCAGTGGCCAAGGTAATCCATTTACACACGCCAGAATTCCCTTATCTCTGTTTGCTGTCGCTATTGAATGTTAACAACATGATACCGAAACACCTGTTGATTAAGGCAAACGGATGGGAGAGCTTCTTGGTAAACAGTGATCTTTCAAACCTTGGTGAGATTATGGACTGGTGCTATGACCCCAGGAACAAGAGTATCTCGGCGCTGATTGAGGTGGTCGTGGATGCAGACCAGATAGTTGGCGAAAACTGTCGTCTCTCAAACCTCAGATACAAAACCTATCTCTAGAGAAAAGAGAGAGAGAGAGAGAGAGAGAAACCTAATTGTATTGATAAAGAAAAATCTGTGAACCCCCAACATATTGAAAAGTGAGGAGGAGTTGATCAACTAGTGTCCTAGACAAAGAAAAGCTGAAAGCTTTACCTTGAGGAGGAGTTGCAAAAAAAAAGTGGGTGCAGTGGTGTGTATTGTGTGGCGATGGCAATGGGGAGATACTTCTTGTATTGATAAATAAAATAGTGTTTGTGAAGGGGAAAATGGTACTTGCACGAAGTGGGATTTGAACCCACGCGAGGTTTCCCTCACTAGAACTTGAGTCTAGCGCCTTAGACCGCTCGGCCATCCGTGCCAGTTAAAAATTGCATTAAAATTAACTTGATTGTGTAAGCCAATCATAATTCAAGGAAATTTCTTCTTCTCAAAGCGGATGGGGGGGGACAAAAAGAATCGTTTTGTGCATTAAAGTAATAATTGAATAAATTATTGTGTGGAAGGAAATACATTTTGGTGTGTGTTTTGCTTTACAAACTTTCCAACAGGTTGTCAATGTCTTTGAAGTGTTTTGCAAAGTCCTGTCGGTGCCAACGTTACACACACACACATTCAATCATCACCAGGGGGGGGGGGAAATGTTGTTAATATAACAAAACAGCAGCAACAGACCACGCAATAAATTATCAAAAGGTAAATAGTTGGGCAGGCAGGTACCTGAAACTCAGGGATGGACATTTCAAATGAGTGGCACTGCAATTTTCCGTTGCTGTCCAAGGTGCGCAGCAAGACAGAGATGAAGGGGTAGTTAAGCTTCTTGCAGTTACTGGATTCCACAGCCACGCCCAATTTCCAATCCATGTCCACAAGTTGGCCAATGTTGAAAGTCTTTTGTGCCATTTTGAAGCCTGTTGTTGTTGTTGTTTGAAATCTGCTCAGATAAGGCAACTTCCTGTACCCCCTTAATGCCGACTGCTTAAGGTATCTTTGCAGAATTTTCCATTGAACTTTACAGTTTTTTGTACATTAATATTTACTGTCCAACAATGTAAAGCTCAAARGTTTTAGTGATAAAATCAGGTTCTAGAAGACAAAGAACTTTTAAACTTGGTTGACCCGATTTAAACATCTACGTTACTACAAAAGCAGCTAAAATAAAGTAGTTTATAAATTTGCAGTAAATAAATAACTCATCAATTTGCTAAAGTTAATATTGGCAATGCATTAAATTAATAAAATTGTCTACACTTTGTGAGGCTCAAATGATTCCTGCAATGGGCAGAAGAAAAAGCAAGCCCCTTTTATAAAAAACAAAAAAACAAAGAAAAACAACTTCAAAAAAGGGATGTGATTTTTGTTTTATTAGTGTTATCATTATCATTATTGAAGCAAGCAATCTGAATCCTTTTTCCTTTTGATCTCCAAGGATATGGGCTCTGGTGGGGTGTAAGAAATTGCTTTCATCAAAGGCTTGGATTCAGAAGGCAGAATGAGCTCCTCTGCTGATGGTACCTTATCATAATAAATATTATCGTTGTCTGAAGTAAACCTGTGTTATGTGTGCGTGCGTGGAGTGATAAGAATTAGAACACAAAGAGGATTTTCCATAAAATGAAACAGAATTGAGGGCTGTCTCTTACACTCTGTTTAGTCGCAGCACCTCTTCTCTTTCTGTCTCATAAGAGGCGAAGAATGGTTGTAGGGACTGTGCGCTGAGACGTGGCCTCTCTGGCAAATCGTTTAAAGACTTACGGATGTATGCAACCGCTATGCCATACTTCCTGCAGCAACAAATGTAATCATCTCTCAGTGACAAACCATTATAATGACTACTTCTAATTTCAAAGCATAATAATTTCAGTTGAAAGTATTCCTTACCCTTTAGCATATGCATCCTTTGCAAGGTATTTGAGAGGAATTGCACTAAAGAGCCCTGAGTTCAAGAATAAATAGGCTCTGAATGTTTCCAAAAATATTTCTGGAGGAATTCCTGGTACTGACTTGATGCTTGATTGAGCGATATTGTATTTCATTGCAATGTCCAATATTAACTTCGACAAAAGGGTATCGCTAGTGCCCTTGAGTACTGCCTTCTTCACAGCTATCTGTTGCGCCTCTGCCAGACACAAGCTGCATAGTAACAAAGCAAAAAGCTCATAGAAGTAAATGCATTGCTTGGAAAGTTACTAGATAGGAGGAGGGAAAAGCTGCAAGTGAATCAAAGAAGAACGCACTTGGATAGCGTAATATACAATTCACTTGTAACTTCTGCTATTGGGGGATCCACTCTGAACAGCAAGAGAAGGAATATAATATGAGCATTAGAAACAAACACATAGTGGAAAAGGGACAAATACTTCTTCTCAAAGCTTCTGAATATGGGAACGCAATTCGCCTGAATGTAATCAAAGATGCCTGCAGCCACACAAAGGTATCTTGCAATTTCTTTTGAATTTTCATCAAAGGCTTCA
>MRZZ01002888.1:0-11054 GCA_002025285.1 Acanthamoeba comandoni | reverse complement strand
CCTTGAAAGAAGAAGCTACTTACCTTATTTATTATGCAATAAATACATTCATAATTAACATTAAAAAAAACAAAACACAACAAATCCAGAATTGTACAAATGTAATGGCCATAAGATAAAAAGTAACTCTAATGTTATGATATCATTAATAGATGTGGGTTACTTAATGTGTGTAATGCGTGTAATGCTTTGCTTGCACACAGTTTTTGTACTACTACTGAATATTGCAAGGTAGGTCTCACTCACACACTCTCTTCTTTTTCTCCGCCAGGCTGGTGAGCAGTACTACTATTTATTATACGATATCAGCTTCAAGTAGAAGCCTTCACTGGTGCCATCATCAGCATTAAGTTTCTGATAACCAACTGTTTTTTTTAACATGTTCGCATATCACGTATTTCTGTACTTTAAAATTTTAATGAATATTTTAAAAATTTTTTGTATGTACAAAGATCTCATTCTGCAAACTAAATTCTATATCGAGGTGAGTTTCAATTTGGTATCCTTGTGGGGGATGTGTGTATGTGTGTGTGTGTGTGTGTGGGGACTTCAGCCGAGCCTCTTGTCAAGATTGAACGCAGAACTGATCAGCGCGAGGTGAGTAAAAGCCTGCGGAAAGTTGCCCAGAGCTCTGCCGGAGTAGCCCGTTTGCTCTGCATAGAGGCCGAGGTGGTTGGCGTAGGTCAGCATTTCCTCAAACTTGAGTTGGGCCTCCCTCAGCCGCTTCGGGTTCTTTGCGCCGGCGCGAGCCAGCGCCTCTATGAGCCAAAATGTGCACTTTTTTTTTGCAATATTTGAAAAATGGATGAAAGAAACACAGAACAATGTTGTGAGGGTTAGTTTAACTGTATGATTAAATGTGGAGTTTTTTTGCTTTAAAATTAAATCCACTACTGACCATATTAAATGTTCCTTCGCTTCCTTCTAGGCCATCAGAGGTTGTCGTTACGTTGTACCTGTACACCAGACTATTTGTCACCAGGCCTCCCTTCATTGGTGTTTGTTTGTTTGTTTTCTGTCAATCATAAACTCTTCACACAAACTTCACAATTCGAAGGGAGATAGATTGATTGCCTTATCAGGAGGGCGGTCGATAGTTTCTATGGTGGCCAGCATACGCGGATCAGTGGGAGAGATAAACAAGACCAGAGGCAGAATCAACATCGATGCGTCCAAAGTCTCCATCTCTGTCAGATGTCGAGTTGTGATTCACAAAAGAAGGATGAGGAGGGTGAGCTGCTGATTGTTGTTGTTTAAACAAATCAACTGATCGTTTTCTTACGGTATGCCATGACGAAGGATTTAATATTCGGGTTGTAGCCGTTCTTCATGACATCATCATAGATCTGATCGCGTGCTTTCTGCCATTTGACTCTATTCGGCGCAGGGAACGAGCGCTTCTCGGCAAGTCGCAGGGCTCTTTAATGTTACAAATTTGTTATAATAATTATATTTCCTTCTTATAAGTATAAGTTTAAAATTTTTAATAAGTAGGTGTGTGAGTTGAATACCTGTCCAAGGCAACCCATAGCAGTACTTTGGAATAGACAAAATGTTCTCTTCCACCTCTTACTTCCCAGATTCCTTCAACATACAACATTGTGTCCATCATTGATAGCACTTGATAATGATTTGATTACCGAATTCAACAAGACAAAATACCTTCATCCTTGAGTTGCCAATTTTCACAGACCCAATCTACCATTCGGCGGAGATAAAGCCACAAGTCATACGAAATGGGAGAGAACTTATTGTATATATAGACAGAATCCTGGAGCAATAGAGAATAACAAAGAGTTTACGTAAGTTCAAAGATGCACCAAACATATTTTATATACAGACCATTATTATTATTAACGACATGGGGTATACTCAACTAGCAGTTCTCCGTATATGTCAAGCTGCAACTGTTTGTAGGCATCGTTGCCTATCCGCACTGGACCAGAACCTTGAACGAAGAGGTTTGATTAATGCTTTGCGGAACATGTAGGCCACGACGAAACGCTTACCTTTGTACCCTTCAAAGTGTTCGAGGAGCTCTTCTGTGAGCACATGCTCTCCGTTAATGCCGTACCTTTACAGCAAATGTTAGAAACCACGATAATTCAAAGAAGACGTGGTGTTATCTTGTGCAGTACATTATCTGCAGAGTGCCTCCTTCTTTTGTTTCTTTGCAGCGAGCTTCAAGCCAATTCATGAAGGCCATGGCTTCTCTAAAATGGTGTGGACGGGCTCTAGTATTAGATATATGAGATATATCCAAGAATTTCAGCTGTTATATTACTTGTAGAAGCCAATTCTTAGGAATCCATAGAGTGTGAATGATGCATCTCGAATCCATGTGTAACGATAGTCCCAATTGCGGACTCCTCCCAGTTCTATTTACAAAGCAAACGGGGAAAGTCAACGGAACGTGGAGTAATGAAAGAAATAATGAAAGAGAATTTCACCTTCTGGTAAACTGCATGTGGGAGCTGCCACAATAGCACCTGTAGTGTATGTAGGTTGGGGCTTAGTTCAATAGGTATATCAAGATGAGCAGCAACTATACCAGTAGGCGCAAATGTGAGCAGCTTCATCACCAGTGCTGATCTGTGGACCATCTCTCTCCAGCGTCCTTCGAAAGGAATTGCAAATCACTGCTGTGTTCACATAGGAACAATTTGCTGGGCATACTCTTACCTTTGTATGTACATTGGGATATCCAGTTGTGCCAATACTCCGCTGTATTTTCAAAAATCTCTTTCTCGTCAACTGAGGATTAAAAGATGCTTTGAGGAACGGCAAGGAAGAAATGAGGTGACTTTGAATGATGTAAATGACCTTTGCTGCAGAGATTGCAGTATTCGCTAGAGCAACCAGTAAGTACCCAAGAGTATTTTGGATCCTCCTGGGTCATCGAAAAAGTACCCACTGCAGCTCCTTCTTTTTCGCTCAGTTCTGTTTGAATAAGGAATGATAGTATCACTTGTGAAGAACAACATCAAAATGGCGTGGAGTCATACCAATCGAAGAGTGAAGAATCAATGTGAGATCCGGAGAAACAAAGCGAACAACACGAGGCTCCAGCTCCACAGTGTGACCATCTCTAGCATAATTGAATGCTGGTTTACACTCCATCTTGAACGTCATGGACCCATGAACCACTAGCACAAGGAATGATATTACAGTTTGAGAGGCACATTATGTGAAAAGAATGGAACAGTGTTACCAGAAAGCTGGCGTATGACACAGTTTTCTGTTGCTGGATCTGCCTCATCTTCTGCTTTGTTAGTAATAAAAAAGCCCAGGTAAGAAATCTTTCAAAGTAATGCCCTCTTCGCCTTATGCTTCTTGATGAGAGGGAATTGTAGCTGGAAACAGGCATGTAATCGACAAGCTGGGCTATGCCTTCCTCAGATGAAAAGCGAGTTACCAGGATGTTTGTGTCAGGCCTGTGTTGAGAGGTTTGTCATAAGCCTTTGGCGCGTAATGTGTGTGAGAGAGAGGAGAGTTCTGGGGTGCTCCAACAAACAACACTCACAGAATCGCAACAAAAGAGAGAGAGAGAGGGCAGGAGGGAACCAGTAGTATTGCTTGCAGTGGATGTCAGGGATGCAAGGGCTAATGGACCACTGACCGCCTTTGCCACTGTCCAGCAGCGCCGCAAACACAGACCCACTGTGAAGGCAACAGATCAGATAGTAAGCATTCTGCTACTTCATCTAAATAACAGATCTGATCTGTTTTAACTTAAACAGAACAAGATTAAAGTGGGAAGTACCTGTTGAAGTGGGGGTAACACATCCAGTCAATGGTGCCGTTGATGCCAACGAGGCAGCACGTCCTCATGTTGCCAATGAGGCCATGATCTTCTATTGGCAGATAGCTGCCCTCGCAGTGCTTCATTTTTGGATTAGCATGCGTGTGAGGATTATCAGCAGATCGAGAAACATTATTAAGATGAGCAGGAACTGTGCCGCCTTCCATCTTGAAAGATGCCACGGGCAGCTTAGCTAACAAGTTTGTCATCTTCCTGCTTCCTTCAAGAGGCAGTTTCGAGGGGGGCGGCTTTTGTCTACAAGCTTGCCACGAAAGAGAGAAGAGAAGGCAACGAGATGTCATCAGCAAAGAAGGTAAAAAAATCTCTTCCATTCTTTGTAATGTGAGGCCAAAAAACAACCTGCATTTCAATTTCACAACATCTGCGCTCTTTGCCAGTCAATTCTGAAATCAACCTAATTAATTTGCTTTGTGATCTTCAAAAAATAATGTGCAGCCCAAGCTTTTGCATAAAATTGATATGAGGGAGTTCATTCTTGAGAAAGAATGCCAGTGCCTGAATCAAAGCGTGTCACATCCATTTTCCAATGCCTTAAAGCCACTATCTACTACTCAAGGTAGTTAAAAAAATCCCCTTTCCTTCCTTCCTCATCACTGATGTTTAGAACAACAAGGCCAGAGCGATAATCATGATGAGACTGACTTTCTAGAAAGCAGCTGCGATGAGCAGCTGTTGCTCTACATCAAGTTTAACCAAAAGGTCAGGCTATATGAGTTGCATCTCCAAGCCTTCTCAGATGGTTTGTTTACACGCCACTCAAGTTGAGCTCAAATCTTTCTTTTACTGACTTTCGTTCTATTGTGTGTGTGACAACCTATGGGCCAGGCACGGCGCCTTCATCACTCAAACTGTACATAAATGAACCACACCTCAGCTTTCAAGATGTGAATGACGCTACACCAACCCAAGAAATAGAATTGACAGAGGCAGATCTCAACCATGACAACGATGATGATAACCAAATCACCACCATACCTTTAAAAAGCCACAAGTATGTGAACCGCTCAACCCATCTTCTCTTTCTAATCCTCTTACCATGACGCAAATGGAATCTCGTGCCTCTTTAAAGACTAAGAAGAAGAAGAAAAGGGCGTGTGTGACGTTCATTCAATTTCAATCTTGCTCTAATGGTGGATGGGGTGTGGTTGAACCGCAGGTTTCAGAAGGTGTCTAGTCTGACGTTGTTTGTGGAGGCCAACGTGGGGCGGCAACAAACCACAAAGATAAAGCGACTGCGGCTCATCGGCGACGCGTTCCCCAAGGTCGTGGTGGACCTCACCGCCGAAGACTGACAATCCTTTTTTTTTAAATATTATTTTTAAATGTTAAATCCTTTAAATTTTGAAAATCTGAAACAGGGGTTGATATTAAACGCGCTGAAATTGAGGTGTAAATCTGAATTTTAATTCGTTTACTTTAAATATCCTGTAAAATCACATATTATTTGTGTTGTTGGGATTTATCCACGTTCATCGCATTTGGCTTTCATTCATTGGAAGTAATGTTTGATTAATTATTGGACTATTTTGAGTAAATTTTTATTGGAACCATAAAAAACGGATCAAGAGATTGGGCACTGATTTAAATCCTAAATGAATCTTTAATATAATTTTTAATTTTGCACTTAACTCTTGTGCTTCCCACCTGTGTGTGTGGCCACGACCCAAGCAACAACAAAAACAACCCTTGTTGTGTCTGTCACGTTGGGAATTGCTCAAAGCTTGTAGCCCACACTTCTTCTTCTTCTTCTTGTTTTTGTTTCATTGTATCTACTTCTTTAAACACACGCGCAAGCAAATGGAAGATCAAGCGGCTCACGCGATCGGTGGCAATGAGCTGCAAGGAATTGAGGACATGATCAATCTTGACACCATGAGTGAGGATACCATACTCAAGAATTTGCAAGTCAGATACCTCAGAGATGAAATCTATGTACGAAGTGTCCTCCTCAAACACAGCCTTCCTCTTATGTTGGGGGGGGGGGGAGGTTCTCACCAACTAAAAGCTGTTCCTTTTTTCGCAACACACATGCAGACCTACACTGGGGCCATTTTGGTCAGCGTCAACCCCTACAAGACCATGGTAACCATCCATGCTGCTCTTCCTCTCTACCCCATCCCCCTTTGTACTTCTCTTCAAGAGAGAATTTAAGTGGTTGCGGCTCACAATATGGTGTTCACATCTGCTACAGCCAATCTACACTGCAGATGTTGCTAGGAGGTACAATAATCAGCCATTGGGTGGAGTCGAGCCCCATATCTTTGCAATAGGTACTTCTTCCAAGGCAAATTCCTTTGCTCGTACTCTTTGGGAGCTCCTTCTCTGTCCCTTCAAAAGGAGTGAACACGTTAAAGAGCTTGAATGATACAATCCATTTCTTTGTTACTGATGGTGGATATTCTTTTCTGAGCAGCTGATGTAGCCTATCACTCCATGATGGAGGACGGAGGCAACAGATCAGTTATTATTAGTGGTGAGTCAGGCGCTGGGAAAACAGAAGCTACTAAACTTCTCCTTCAGGTAAGTACAACCTTTCTTCCCATGTTGGCTTAATATCTTATTCTTCAATCATTGCAGTATCTGGCACTGAAGACTTCTGGAGCAAGCAAGGGACACCACGGTGAGAGTTCCCGTGCAGCGAAGACATCTCTCATTGAGCAACTTCTTCTAGAATCTTCTCCTATCCTTGAGGTAGGGTACCCTCTGAAACTCAAAAGGCCAAGTCTAGACTAAATCTATTTTCTTTGGTAATGATCTAGGCCTTTGGAAATGCTAAAACTGTACGTTCGGCAAAATCTTCGTGCCACAATTGTGTCGTGAGCACACCACACACATATATGTTCTTAACTTGAATGTATTTTTTTTTTATGGTTCTTTTTGCACCAGATTGAGCTCAGGGTGTTCATATTATCAAAAGAAGCTGTTCTTGGCTTTCTTGGGGTGTTGTTTGCGCCAACATGGGCAACAATGACACTGAAGTGCTCAGCCGAACTTTTGTGGTTTTTCTTCGTTCTTTTACACCGTCCTTTACGTCACTGTGTAGTGCGTGTTGTTTTTTAGAATAAGCACCATTCAAGACTTGGTTTTTCTTCATGCATGTAAATAATAAAAATACACACGTGAGTGTGAACATTAATTAATATATTGGAGGGTCAAAAATCAAAGCTATTGGCTGGCTGGTTCGCATGAAAAATCAAAGCAAACACAATTCCTCTAAATTTGAAAGCAGGAAATAACCGCGCTCCCAAATCCATAAATCTTCAATCTTTGATCGTGTCATCTCAAATTCTTGCATCATGCAGCGCTCTTCTTCCACATTATGCAGGAGCCTCCTTGTTGGCTGGTCTTTCTCTGCCCGCTGCGCCCCCATGACACTTGGATCAAAGCGATTCGTTGAAGCTTCGCGCATAGGGAGAATCAGATCCTCCCCCTACAGCTCCACGCCCTCTGGGTCTGTGCCACTACAATTAGTAAAGGAGCTTCGCGCCCTGTCCAATGCTGGTGAGTCATTTGCTCTCCAATTTGCCTCAACAAAAGAAACTCGAGACTGAAGAAAATGATTTCAAATCACACAGGTGTTATGGACTGTAAAGAGGCTCTTGCAGCATCGGGCAACGATTTGCAGGGTGCCATGGCATGGCTTCTCCAGAGGGCTAAACAAAAGGCAAGTCCAATCTCTCTCTCTCTTCATGTAATTATAACCTTCCATCTGAAACTTTGCGCATTTCAGATGTTAAAGAAAGCAGACAGACCTGCCACAGAGGGTCTTGTCTCTCTGGCCATTTCCCCCGATCAACACACGGGCTTGTTCATCGAGGTAAACATAAACAACACCTTCTCTGCTCGCTAACCACACAAGAGCAGAGTTTGTTGGCTTACCAGTAACGCCTTGGCATGGCTACTGTGGCTGTTTATATGGCGTAGTTGAACAGCGAGACCGATTTTGTGAGCAGACTTCAGGGTTTCCAGGATTTGGCTTCCTCGATCGCCCGAACGGGTCTGCAACACCGGTCTATTCCCAGCGCAGGTCGGTTTCCCAAAGCCCTGCCTCTTTCATTTACAGGCATTACAATGCAAGGCTTTGGGTGTGCTGTAGGAATTGAGGAGGTACCAGTGAAATGGCTAGAAGGTTTAGACTCTGGAAATGGAAGATCTGTAGCGGATGCAATTGCATCACTCTTCATGCAAGTTGGGGAAAACCTTGTCTTGCGACGTGCCACCCTCCTTCATGCACCAAATGTATTTTCTCATCCAAAATCATTTTCTAAAATGGCCTATTTGGTATTGGATCTTACCAACATCTCCATTTTGTGCTATTCTGTCTCAGGGCGCTGTGTCTGGCTACACGCACGGTAGCACAGGCTCTGAGCTTACTGGGAGCATGGGTGCTGTTGTAGCTTTGGAGGCACCATCTGCTAGTATTGACGAGCTGGCCAACCTAGCTAATGTATTGGCTAAACATATTACGTGTACGCTCATCCCTTGTTTCCAATATTGCCACTGCCTTAGTATTAATGCTTCATCAATACTAGTCTCCAATCCGCGATTTGTTGAAGCTAAAGACATCCCACTGTCAGTTTTCGAAGAAGAGGTTAGACACTTGCACATGAACTAAAGACTTTTATCACAACACTAATCAGTGTCATGTTAACAGAAGAAGAAAGGGGAAGGCTTCGAAGAAGCAAAGTTCGTGCGTGAAGTTGCGCTGATGGAGCAGCACATGGAAGGTGCAGGCACTGTTAGAGAGTTCTTAGGAGAAAAGAGCCAAACTCTGGGTGTGCCCGTGAAGTTGACAAACTTTGTGCGCTGGAAAGCAGGAGAGGGACTGCAAAAGGCAGACGTCGATTTTGCTGAGCAGGTACGTCAAGAGCTGCAGAAGTTCAAGTAGGAAAAAATCCCTTCTCTCCTTTACGTGCATGTTACTCCTCTACCGTTTAAATGAATGATTTTTCAATTATCTTGACTACTGAATGCGACTAATTGAAAGATGGTTGTCAACACAATTTTATGTATGTATATACACTGTGGGATATTGATGAAGCAGCTCCTCTCATCTTTCCACGCCTGGGTAAAGATATGATGTTCTGAACATCTCCTGATACATTGGGTTTTCCTCGACTGTACCCTTTTGGAAGGCTTCTTGGGTTGTTGGTCTAACTCGCCTTTGATTCGAAGGATGGAGGCATGTGTGTTAGACGAGAATCATCTTAGGCTACTCCAGATACTCGGCAGGGGAAGTGAGAAGGTAATGTATAGGTTACCTGCGGCGGCTCCATATCAGTAGACCCAAGAACAACGGCAGTGCCAATAGCAAGAGAAGAGCTGCCACAGGAATCCCTACTCCCAGTCCTACGCCCAAGCCTATTGCCACTGTACTCATATTACACCCACGTACGTTAGAGTTGTATATATATATACATATCGAGAGCAGGGAGAGATGTTTATCACTCTCTTCAAAAGCATATGTACCATCATGATCCTCAGATTTCGGGTGCCTGATGATGAAGAGAGTGTGGGGCGTTCTTTTAGCTGGTATCACTGGCTTGCATTTCTTGTCAATTAGGGTACGATTAGCTGGGCACGCAAGGCCCAACACATTGTCTTCCTTCTTCACGGAAAACGATTTTTTGGTATCATCCCTATCCTCCACCAGCAGCGCGCAATGATCTCCCTCTGCCATGAAATCACACACACACCATCGCACCACACGCACAATCATACACTAAGAGATAAAGCGGTCATGAGCGTGCGCTTACCTGTGCACGGGTTTCCGTCAGTGCATCCAAAACAGAAGCAAGTGCCGCTGCAGCAGATACCGAAAGGACGACAGTTGGTGGGCCCACATGTGGAGAACTGGGTTATCTGTACAGGCGGCGTGAGCGCACGGCAAGCAATGAAGGCCGATACGTCCACCGCGCTCGTCAGAGGCTCTATCTGGTTCAGGTCAAAGGTTATCTGCCTTACCAAGCTCCCATGGTCTATCAACAAACTTGCAATCGTACGCACAGCACACCACATCATATCAGAGATCCCATTCCCCATTCTTAATCATTCATTCATTCATTTCTTTCTTTCTTCTTTGCTAGTGGTTGTGGACACACGCACCTGCCTGGAATGTTGTCGATCAGAGGTAGGTCTATCCTAAGCGGCTCCACCGCACTGCATCCGCACTTACAGGCCCAGAACCGCCTGCGCACCTACCAGTGCTATTGTCAGAACATCACATGAAACCGGAGCACACTCTTTGTGTGTGTGTGAAAGGCCTTTCACATATTTGGTGGTTTAATTTAATACTCACTGGTCCATAGACTTCGAGTTGTTGTATCGGAGAGCATGGATGAGCCGTTTGTATGGTGAAGAGCATGACGGGAGTATCGCCAGCCGGGGAATAGGTCAAGTCCGCAGTGTAGATTCTGCCCGGTCCGCCAAGGCCCAGCTCATCGCGCACCAGGACATTCCTGGCGACGAAACCCTCGATGAGTGTTCCTCCAACGACTCCAGTCGCCAAGGCAGCCGGACACCAAAGCGCTGTTGACCCAAAGAGAATGACGATCCACGTCAAAACAGGTACCTGCAGTAGCATCCCTCTTTTTTTTTTCGTTTGTTTGTTTAACTTTCAGAACAGAAGCAGTAAACAATGAGATAAACAGCGGCTGGACATGAAAGACAAGGCCGGACAACCTGGCTGCAAACTTGCCCTGCAGTGGCACAGGAAGCAGCCAGCGAGCCAGGTATGAAGCTGTCCAGTTCCATGGAACCTCTTGCCCATTTTTCCTTGCAATGACCTCGCGGGTTAGCAAACCCTTACCCTAGCTATAACCCTTGTTCGTGTGTTGGTGTGCGAAATTTCCAGCAGTTGGCGACMGCTCATACAACTCTTCTCATTGCCCTGGACAAGGGTAAGTTAGAAAGCATAAATATCATAATTTCCTTTGTTGTTGGGTTATCAGTATTTATAAATTAATATTATTATTTTTCAAACATAGTTTAAAAATTTTGGCTCTATGGGACATTTTGGCAATGTGCTCAGGAGAGAAGGGGACCGATCACGTGCGTGCTGTGGGTTCTGGCACAATGATAGACACACTGTCGGACACGCCACCACCACAGTACATGATTGTTAGATGATGACAAGTCTCTTTCTGCTTCACCACATGATGTTACCTTCCGCGCATTCTTCGAAAGAGTATAAGGCCCACTGCGGTTGGAATCAGAAGCACAGTGACCACAA
>MRZZ01002885.1:0-14596 GCA_002025285.1 Acanthamoeba comandoni | reverse complement strand
ATGTATATGTATATGTATATGTATATAAAAATGTTTTTGTATAAATGCATATGTATATGTGTTTGTATATGTATATGAAGATAAACAAAATGTTGAGTAGTTAGAAGCTTTGTCACAAAACAACAACAAGGTAGGTAGGCAGGCAGGTAGCACCAAACGTTACTTACCCTCACGTAGGAAGGCCACGAGGCGGCTATCAGGGCCTTCGTCCTGAGTCTCAGCAAAATTTGTGATATAAAAAATTGGTCAGGTTTCCCTTGCTGCAGGTCTGTCTGCTTCTCCCTGTCTGCCAACCACTTCGTCATCGTTGAAGGCGGCAACCACCTTCGGAGGCACTCCAACAAGATGATTCCGCCTTTCAGCTTACCCAATGTAGCCTGCCTCGACTTGCTTGAATCCTTCTGACTAACTTCTTCTTCTTCTTCTTCTTCCTCGTTCTGCTCTTCTTTTTGCTTTGTCTTTTGCTCGTCTTCAATGTCTTCTCCCTCTGGTTCTGTGGGATCCCTTTCGTCTACTTCTTCTTCGCGTTCTTCGGTAGGATCTAATTCTTCTTCTTCTTCTTTTGTTTCATGTTTTTTCTCTCCCTGTTCCTCCTCTAAAGCCTCTGCAGATAGAATGAATTGGCACAATAATGTGCACAAGACTTCTCGAGACGTCTCAAAATGGGCGCTGAGGCTCTTCCCTGCTCGGTCCTCCTCCTCTTGATCTAAAGAGCGCAGAAGCTTGAAGAGAGCAGCAAGGGGGTAGTTGTATGATTTATCTACACATTCGGAAGGCGGCCAAGGTAGCGCTGACGACGAATAATTATTGCGTTGGCTTGGTATATACGTTTCAATCTGCGTCCAGTCAACAGAAAGCTGTAGCATCGGCCCTTTCAACATCTTTCCATGAAACTCATCACTGTTAATAAAATAGAATACCTTCCATTAGTAGCATACCTTGAGTGCAAAATACCACCACATCTGACAAAGAAAGACATTGTGTATATGTAAGGCCGACGTACGTTTTTATGGTTTGCAGGATAACACATGTGACGTGGTTGTAAATTGAATCAATAGAAAGAGATGTGCATAGGGATGGTATCGCCGCAGAAACAACCAATGAAACCTCTGAGACAACAGCGAGTGCTTTTCCTCCAGCCACTAATTGACACACACGTTCATATACACTCTGGCAGCCAACCAAGATATGAATTCAGTCTTCAACATCGTACCGATCTCGATTCATAAAGGCAAGGTACCTTGTTATCAGCACCATGAAGGCGGGACGAAATTGTTGCAACCAGAACCTTGCGAGTGTCTGTATTTGGAGTTTGTTCCTCCTCTTCATCCTGGTAGGTTTGATCTGTTCCTTGCAGTTCTCTATGCTTTTGCGTGAACTCAAGGGAGCAGAGATATTCCAAACACTCGAGCGCAACCTTTACAGTAGAATACTGTATCAGCACCATGTAGCAATTGTAGCACAAAATTGGAAGGACATAAAATATTACCAGCCACTCAGGGAAATGATGGCGACGAGCAAGTATCAGCGCAGCATTCAGAGCTGATGGTGAGGTGGTGCGACCCAAAGCGAGCAAGCGTTCCCTGCGATACTCCAAATCACTTGCTAGCCGTCCTTCATCGACTCCTCCCCGCAATATCTGAACACACAAGAGGAAGTGAGAAGAGGAGAGGAGAAAAGAGTCGTGACGGGGTTGAGATACCTCAAGCTCTCGCTCCTGGATGGAGGAATTCAAAAGAGATTGGAAGTGTTTCAACTTGTCAAAAAAGTGTTGAATTGGTTCTAACTGCAACTCTTTGAGCGAATCAGACTCTATGAGCTGCTGCAGGTGCTGTATGACCAGCCCCATCTCGCCTGCATAAAAGATCAACCTGTATCTTTCACTATCGCTTTCTCCAGGCAAAGAAACGGAGAATTCGGGCTGTTCCTGGCAAGACGAGATATACGCTAGGCAGTGTACTGCAAAATAGTAGCAAGCAAGGACGTTCCAGTGCTGTGCTTCTTCTAAGGCTCCAGATTCATTGCACCAAGATATCAACTCGTCAAAGAGGCCGCCTGTGAAATCCGCCTAGAGAAGATATAAAGTTGCACCACGAAGAAAATCAATTAAAAGTACGGTCATTTGAATACAGAATGGCTATGCATACGTCAGATAGGGAGAACAGGTAAGATAAAGCCAAAGGCACATCTTTTGAGAGATTGCAGCACGCCAGCCTCTGTAAAAGTTGTCCTTTAGGAAGTTCAAGACCATGTCCTAAGCTCTGCAGCCGCAGGAATAACTACAAGGGGAAGCGAAGAATTTAACAATTCAAATAGGTTGAGATTATCAGCATTTTCGTCGTAACTCATACCTGCTGTACAGCGGTTGCGCGCTTTTGCTCATCTTTATCTTCCAAAGACGGTGTATACTTACTATAAGTGTCAACTATACTCTCGCCTCTACGATTGGGTGAATCAACGAAAGAGAAAAAAAAATATCTTATTCGTCTAGACGACACAGTTGCTTACCTTGTTTGAGGATCTTTTTCCTTCTCATCATAAAATGGATGGGTCTGCCAGTTTGATACGTTTAGTAGACTGTCTGTTTTTCTCAGCTTTTCATCATTTGCTTCACAAATTAAATTCATCTGTTCAAGAAGTGCCGCAGCAATACGGTCAATCGTACTACTACGTTCTTCCGTTTGTTTTGACAAGTCCTCATGGCTGTCTCTCACTTCTTCTTCAGCGTGGTTTTTTTGAACTGAAATCAATGGTTGAGCGTCCTGTATTATACGTTATTATTAGCACTGACAAAGACCCGTGACAAAAAATGACATACCTGACATATTTCGAGTTTTCGATACAGGTTCAACAGATCAGACATTTCTTCAACTGGGCAATGGGCAAGAGCAAACGAGGCCTTTTATCAGACACAACAAAATAAGAATAAAATCCACAAAGTCATTTGTCGCGATGACTCCACTCTCCAAAATGTTTTGAAATGATCTTTTGCCTTAAAAATTTACCATTTGAAGGCGGGCACTAAAGTCAGAAAACTCTTCAGCATATGCCACTGCTGCGCAGAGCTTGTAACTGGACTCGACTCCTGATAAAAAATGCAGCAATTGTAAGACCTGATACCTAATATTGTATCAGTAGTTAAACACATACCTAGAGCAGTGAGCTTTTGGCACACAACATGTGCAATAGGATAGTCGTTATGATCTAAAGCAGACTGTGCTATGAGGGAATATATTGGTCCTCTTGTTTCCGTTGAAGCACCTAATAAGGTGGCTATCCTCATTAATGAGTCAACATCCTTGTAGGCTCTTATTGAAGAAAGAGGGCGCATTTAGTGATTTGTTAAGAATAACTAAAACAATGGAGCTAACTTACTTTGGGTTGATTTGGAGTAGTTGTGCAAAGAGTTGATCAACTGCATGGAGCTTGAGCCGTATTTGGAGTGGTAACAAGGGCAAGTCATATTGAGATAACATAGTCACAGCTTCAATGAGGTCCAGCTCCTCCACAACTCCAGCAGAAAGCGGCACCATCGATAAACTATTATTCAAGCAAGTTTAGTAACAATGATACAAAACTCTTGAAGAGAAACATACCATTTTTGAGCCATAGCCATTTCGGGTCGCTTAGCACTGGCAGCTGAATTGAAGTGCACTCTAGCGGCTTCGATTGCCAGCTCTTGAGCTACCTCTCTTCCCAGCTGCTGTAAGTACTCATCAGCAAGTTCGAAATATAAGATATTGTTAAGGTTTGTTCGTTGCAATTCAGCTAATTTCGCTGTCTCTGTTACAAAGTGCAAAGGATACTTCCTGCTTTGAGGAGAGTTGAGCAAAAGAGGCGGTAGCAATAGGGCTCATCAATAAATGTAAAAGTATGATCGCACATCAGCAGCATATCTTTCAGAAGGTCTATCCATTTTTGATGGGCTACTTTTCCTTCATTACCAAGAGTTCTCTCCAACTAAGTTAAAATCAGTTAATTCCCAAGGAATGAAGAAAGGTGGTACAACTGTTCTATACTGTTTGGCCAATTAACTTTTCACAAGGGAAAGAAGGTGTCACCTTCTGGGCCATGCGGTGGAGAAGCAGGCGGGCTGAGTCTCTGCATTCCTCGCTGCCATCATCTATCTTCTTGAAAAAAATCATTGGCTGTGCCAGCCCGCTGAATAGTATTGAGCAACTAGTTAGTGAATTTTTACTACTAATGCCAGAGAGGGAAGAAACGGCTAAGTACTATTTAAGGAGTATTTCATTAGCATAGAGGTGGTTTTCCATTCTGTCAACTAATTTGTGCAGGCGAATCTCCGCATCTCCTAGATCCTTTCCTACTTCTCGTTCAGGTAATGACTATTTTTTGTACAGAATAAGTAAAACTGAAGTGATAAACTTGGCTGTTTTAAAGGGGAAGTTGCCTCAAAAATGGCATTCATTTGACTGAGTGTGCTAGGATCGGTGGCAGGGCACGCATAGACCATTTTGAGGGTAGTACGTATCAGTTGTAGGGGATCTCTTATCACACGCTCCTCTTTCGGGTTGTCACGCGCTGGCCGAGAAACCTACAAATTGCAAGAGTGAAAAATCACCATTATCGTATCCTTACAGTCTCTTTGTTATGTGGATAGAATGAACTCGTGGTGAAGAAAACCTGGGCTACATAGGTACACCAGTTGAAATGAGGCCCCATCGCCATATCCACAAGCCATCTGGTCAGGAGGTCTTCCTGTTGCTCATCTTGTGATGCTTCTAGTCGGTCCAAAAATGGTAGAGCCCTTTGCTTCAAATTGTAAATGATTGTTTCATCTGTGGAGTCATCTAGCAACAAGCACATTCTCTCATAATTGGATAGAGTCTCAAAGTAATCTAACGTAATGAACTGATTGGTACTCGGTTGCTGCTTCTTGTCCATATCTTCATAGACAAGATTAGACAAAATAATCAAATCATTTCTGACTATTTCCAATCCTTCCATTCCATGCTTGATACCTAACTCGATCAGGCTAAGTGAATTCTCTAACTGACCAGATACATCATCTATCTCTCTTGATCTTTGAATATACCATTGTCTCACTTTACCAACAGAGGCTTCAGACATTGGAGATGAGAGGGCTCTTTCCTGCAGTAGATAAGGAGATGCAGAACTGGGTAAACTAGTATTGCCACCTTGTATTCCCTCTTCACTGAAATACACATCTTGCTCATTCCTAAAGACCATATCACCAAATCCTACAGAGATGACATCAATAACAAATTTAAAAATCGGTAAGGACTGAACACATACCATTTGAGGAAGAAGAACCCAAGTTCAATCTGTGCACCGTGGAAAGGCTCAGAAGTTTGCTGTACAATAGGCCTAAGTTGTTTTTATCCTCAACTCCAAGTAGTTGTAGGACATAATTATCCTCCACCCAATCGGGTTCTCTCTTCGCTCTTACGGCACCCAACAATTTGTTGTGGCTTGAGGAGGATGTGAACGGCAGAAGCAGATTTTCATACTCAGATGGGGGGGTAATTTCAGGAATTTGTGATAAAATATCAAGGAGATGTGGTACAAGCACCTCCTCATGATGAGACAGCAGGACCTTTTGTGTTGAGTGCATTAGACGTTCAATAAGCTCGAATATAAATATATTAATTGTTCCATGTATTGAATGTGATTATTCTGTCACGAATGAAGGGAATGACAAACCTCCAGTGCAGAAAAATTGTCATCCTGAGCGCAAGCCATTGCAGCCAAAACTAATTCGCAGTTACGAAATCTTAAAAATTCTGCAGAGTCGAATTGACCTGTGGGATAGAGTTAGGAGCCAGGAAGAATGAATATAAATAAACACAACTAATTACCGTCTTCTCCAATTATCTCCCGGTATGTATGAAGTCGATCAAGGTAGTGAAGAAATATCAACCGATGCAGGCAGAGCTCTTTGTCTGTATCCGCCAGCCTGAACATAAATATCATAAGTTTATATGCAAACATAAGAACAAGATGGCATGTTGTACCTTTTATTTCCCAATTTGTCTTTACTGAGGTGACCGTACAGAAGAGGAGTGTCCGGTTTATCCGCATCTGCAAAGAGGTGATGAGTAGGAGCACCAGGTCCACGTAGCAGCTCATAGATCCAACCAGGAACAGTGTTGCGCAGGCCTTTCTCGTTTAAAAATATGAAAAGTTAATTGTATTTTGTCAAACTTATCACGCCATGATGAGATGGGTTTTTTCTGGTACCATATTGAATGAGTAATTCCACAGCTTCAGAGGAGTGAGGCACCCTCCTGTGGCATTCCCACAACACCCACTGCTGGTCGTATATCCTGTTCAAGTAGTTCTACAGATCAAAAGAAAATAAGAATAAATCGTCAACACATATCAAGGAAAAAGAAAAATATCTTACTTTAATTGATTGCTTGTCCACAGGAATAGATGCCCACTGTTTCTGATAAATTATATCCGTGTTCAGTCCATACACTTGGGCAATCCTCAGGGCATCTTCGTACCTATTGGCGAAATAATAGACATGGTTCGAACTGTAACAGAATTGTAATAGAATGAAAAGAGGGTTTTTACTTGGCTGTTTCTAGTAGTTTGATGCACAGTTTAAGTGGTGTTGTCTGGCGGACTGCTCTCAGGCGGTAGGTCTTGCGTTGTACGTTGCTCAACCGGATACTTGCACGTAATGGGTTAAGCCATGAATCGCTATATGTAAAGTAACCCACCAACTGTTGTGTCCATATAAAAACCTGCATTGACACCTGGCGAATTACACTCACACTGGTGCTTTTCTGAGTTCCTTCTTTCTTTTTTTCTTGCAACTTGCTATTGCGTCTTGGGGATAAAATAAATGAGGAGAAAGATATTAACTACACAGTAAACACCTCTGATCTGTGCTCTCTGCTCTCATTTTAACACGGCAAAACTGTCAAGGCAAGCTGAAAAGTTTGTACTTACCTGTAGCTAGTTTGATCTCGCCAAGATGAGGGCAATTCTACCGATTCTTGCTGGCATTCAAGCACAAAAAATTTTTTATTAACAGCATCAGTCACTCTTGGGCGCTGTTCAAAGGTCTGTGCTTTCTCAGACTCGCCTTAATCAGGAAGTCTTAGAAATTAACAATCAAGGTGCCACAAGGAGGACATAGTGTACCTAATAGATTGTGCAAATGAGACAGTGGAGTAACAGTAATTTCCCCTGTGGAGTAAGCTAAAATCAACAAATCTTCAGACCACCATCCCATATCCACAACTGCCAGAACAAAGGGTCAAATTTCATTAATGTTAGCCAATAAGTTATCAGGGAGAGTAGATAATAACACCGATATTAAAGTCATTATACCTTGTGTTTGACTTGGTGCTGAAGATGATGAGGGCACATTTGAAAGTAGGGTAGATAAGACAGAGGGCTTCCAACAACAAATACAAGTAAATGTGTGGATTTGCCACACACTAACTCCACCACCAAGATCTAAAGCTGCAATTTTTTCACCACTTGGGGAGAAACACAACTACAGAATTTAGAAATATTTAGTATTAAAATTGTGCCAAAGCGTGAGTGTGAGCGATAGAAAGGTTTGAGAAAAGCCAAGCCTTGGAATTCGTTACCTTGTGTATGATTGCCATTAGGCGTGGAGCAGGGGCAAAGTATTGCCACAGAGGGGTGAGCACATTCTGACGAGAAGCATTCGGTTCGTTGCTTTCTCGCGGGTGCGTGCTATGAAGAAGTGTGTAGAAGGGTTCCTTATTGTGCAGTCGCCATAGAGACAACGAACCCTCCTCTGTGTAACAAGTGCAAGAGGAGATGTCAAGATCTAAGAAGATACTCAGTTTATAACTTGCAAGTATTACCTGGTTTCTGACCATATGCAGGTGAAGGTCCACCAGCTATGGCAAGTGTATCTGTTTTCGCGTTGTAAGTCATACATCCAACGCTATGATTCCATTTTCGGATATCTAAAATTTTTCTCTTTTAAGAGACGAATACTTTAGAATGGGCATAGAACCGAACTACGATGAATGCACTCCTCTCTCAGTCATACACGTACCTTATCAACTACAGGCACAGAACGATCATCAAGTGGCTTTGGAAAGGATATTAGTGCCACTGTGCCTTCATGCGTCAATACTATCAGCTCTATGCTAGACATTCAAAACAGGGTTGTAAAGAAACAAAAAAGCTGTTAGAGGAATGAAAGACCACCCACTATGTTGGGGCTACCATTGGTCACTGCTAATGGCTCTCCTGAATGCAATTCCAGCAACAGAGCGACCAATTCCTGCCTTTCGACAATCAATTACGGGGAATTTCTTTTCTTTCTGGCGCGGGTTGTCTGTAACACACAGAGAGCCCGCCGCAGTGGCTATTGCAAACTGCGTCGAATCCTCATTCCATGCTGCATACCGCCACTGAGGTGATCCCAACAAAGGCACTAAAAAGTTTAACTCGTTAGTGTGCACCGAAAAGATAACTACAATGGAGTAAGAGAAAGGAACCTTGCAACACATTCTTGGTTATTCTGAAGTTGTCAGCGGCATAGCGGAAGGATACTTGCTGATCTTGAAGAATTGCCAGCGCGTCCCCACGAGGTGACAGCAAGACCTGCCATCCTGACAGATTGATGTGCTTGCGCAGAGCAGATGGCACGAGTCGCATCACTGCACCTGGAGCATTGGCGCTGGTCACATTTAGGCCCAGGCGCCCCAGCGACTCGGGGACGTACTGACACGCAAGCCACCGAAGCTGAGCCACTGCTGAATGCACCACCTCCGCCACACCTGCATCGTTCTCTTTGTCCTGCCAAGATTGTATAAGGCGCACCAAGTGTTTTGGCACAAGAGTTGATCTTAAGCATTGCGCTGTGTAGGAAGAGGGGGGGGGGGATCAAGTTGGTTTGGGGCTGTGTGTCACACATACCTGCTCCTCATCATATGTCCAGCGACCTTTTGGTGACAGATCGATCAAGTCGATTAAAATGCGCTCATGGGTCGCTGCCTTCTCATCCACAGAGATCCCCTTTTCCTCCCCCTCCTCTGGCTCCACTTCATCATCTCCATCGTTCTCGTGCTCCTCTTCCAACTCACCTTCAGAGCGCTGGATCAGGGCTGTGTACTGCTGTTGCTGCTTTGTGCTGGGCTCTTCCATCTCAATGGCCTGAATTCAGCTGATTGAGTGCAGTGAATGGCAACCCTCACAGCAAACGCGAGTAGCAGCAGTGGCAGAAATCGGTCAAAAAAGCTGCAGAAATTGTGCTCAAAAATTAAAGAATTTCTAAATAATACAGTCTTCTTTTGTCCACAATTGTTGGCCAAAACAATGTAATCTGCACAACTTGTTTGCACTGCTGTTCTACTTATTCCTGTTCTCAGCAAACTATGACCATTTACACTTCCACTAAACACAATTACACAGAAGATGACCATTACTCTGGCTTTGAGTTTTACTTTAATTTACTTATCATCACTATTTGTGTTAGAGGTGAAGATAAAAAGAAGAGAAAGATCATCATCTAAGAGAGTGAAGATAGTAATTGTCCAACTTTCAACAACAATATCTTAATAAGACTAGATGATAAGATTTTCAAGATAGATGTAGTTATTGCTCATTTTAACACTTTTTAAATAAGAGATTTTAAACAACTCAAAGTTGAGGCAAGCTAAGTATAAGACTAGTTAAGATGATGTGACTAGTTGCTTTTTTAATAGTAGCCACAGATATAGTTGTAACTTTTTTTTTTTTTGAGTTTGTAACCTATTGAATGTGCTGGAGCCCAACTAACTGTTTGATTAAAATTAGTAAAATCAAACCTAAGAACAAAGAGTGATACAATAACTTGTAAAGAAAAAGAAGAGGTTGCCTTGATCAACTTGACCTCTGGTGAAGTCAAGCAAGAAGGAACTCCACTTGTAATCATAAGGATAGAGGATCTTTACTTATTTAAAATATGAGCATCTCTTAAGTTATCACTCATTACTAATTGTAAAAGTCAAGTTAACAAAAGCAAATACTGACAATACAAAAGCACTTATGTAATTCATCTTTATCATATTGGTGTGCTATAAAGAAAAGCTTATGATTTGCCATGTCATTGTATTCCCTTCTTTTGTTAGTATCACTCAACAAAGAATAAGCTATGGTGAGAAGCTAGAATATCTGAGTGCCTAAAACACCCACTTTTGTAAATACAATTACAAAATAAACTTTCTTCATCAACAACTATTATTTAGACAAAAGAAAAACACTTTACTCCTTTTTTCTGTCTTTTAACTTCAAAATTTAATATAATACAATTTCTTTTCTTAAAAATATCTGCTTGATTAAAATATTTATTTTTGAAAAAGGAGAATTGTGTCCACAAATAAATCAATTTTTTAAATTGCTTTGATTAAAAAATTGGAGATTAAAAAATTGGACAGTAATTAATTATTTTTTTAGTTTTTCCAGGTTTTTCCAGAATTGGAGAACCGTTCCCACAAAGCAAAGGTTGGAAGAAACAAGAACCATTCGAAACAAACAGTTAACACACAAAATGAACATTGTGACATTCATACTGTGGGGCCTGGCTGCCTTGATCTGTATTCCCATCTCGCTGTTCTGTGCCTCCCTGTGGGTGCTTCTGTCTTGCTTCTCCGCCTGCTTCAGCGAATGCTCCGATATTCTCAAAGTGTTGATGAAAGGTGCATGTCCCCCCCCCCCCTCTAGCCGGGCGTTCATTAGAAGCTTCACACAACTCACTCCCCTTCCTTTACATTTAAAGGTGCAAAGCTTGTGCAGACGTGTGCTCACAAGGCCATGTCTGGTTGACAAGGAAGGGACTTTCCTTTTAAACTTTCAAAACAAAACACATCGTCATCTGTTTTGCTCTGTCAAACTGGTCAAGTGCCAAAAAAAAAAAAAGACAAAAAAACACAAATGAATGCAAATGAAAAATAAAATTCCTGACAGCGGAGAAGAATCCTCTGTCCCTTGTTGTTAGCATAAAGTTTTTGTTCTGTTGTGTTGTTTGTGCGTAGTGGGTGAAGTCGTTGAAGTTGTGTGTGACTGAAAACTGATATGGCCTGAAGAAACACTAAACTTGACTAACAAACAACTTTTGTTGTTTCCTAAAACTGTGGTCATGCTGAGGAATGGGAACTCTGGAAATATACTTTTCCTTCTTGAGTGAGCGGCCCCACAGGAATCCATAGGCGGGTGTTTTTTTTTGCCCTGTCGTTGTAGTTGTGGTCAAAGTCAGTGACTTCAACACATTTGTCTCTTCATCACAACAAACCAAACAACAGAGCTCCCTTCTCAAGAAGACTTTGAAGAACAGCAGCAGAACAATGGGTGGAGGCTATTCAGTTGAGCAGATTCCCTCGCTGGAGGGCAAAACAGCCATCGTCACTGGCGCAAACACAGGAATCGGTAATTATTGTAAAAATGACCCCAAAACATTTTGCTCGGTCAAGCCCCATTCTCTTTTTTTTGCTTTTCTTTCCACCCCAGCCTTCATTCCAACTTAATCAGAAACAAGAAATTAGCGAAATCTGCTTGGGCAGAAGCATATGCAGATAAATAATTCAATTCTTTGGATGAATTTGCTAAAATGTTTAGTGATTCTTGATCACAGGAAAGATTACAAGCTTGGAGCTTGCAAGGAAGGGCTGCCAGGTGGTGCTGGCCTGCCGTTCCAGAGAGAAAGCAGAGCCGGTCGTGGAGTTCATCAAGCAGCAGACTGGAAATGAGCTTGTGCATTTCATGGAGCTTGATCTCTCCTCTCTCCAGTCTGTGGTGCAGTTCGCTCAGGCGTACAAGCAACGAGACCTTCCCATTCACATGCTTGTGAACAACGCTGGCATTATGATGTGCCCTCACAAGCTCTCCACTGACGGCATAGAGTTGCAATTCGCCACCAACCACTTGGGTAAGCCATTAAGAGTTGTGTGTGTGTGTGTGTGGACGTGTTGCACCTCTATGCATAGATCTAATCAAAAAATTGGTCAATGTGTCACACTCACAAAGGTGAGGTGATTGCAAGGAGGCAGTAAGCTTACCTTTGTCTTTCTCTTTGGTCTTGGTGGCAGGCTCGTTCTTGTTGACAAACCTTTTGCTGGACGTCGTTGTGGCTTCAGCTCCATCAAGAATCATCAACCTGTCGTCTACGGCACACCAATACACATATGCTGGGGTACTTCCAACCAACAATTCTTTCTCTCTCTTACACACACACACACACGAGAGAATGAGAATGAGAATGAGAGAGCTTGCATGTGACCTGATATAACGTTTACTTACGAATTCCATGTTGTTGTGGTGACCAGGGGGTTAGGTTTGATCATATCAACGATGTGGCCACCTATGACTCCATCAAGTCCTATGGACAATCAAAGCTTTGCAATATCCTCTTCACAAAGCAGTTGGCCCAAAGGCTCCAAGGCAAACAGGTATCACCTGCCTGCCTGCCTGCCTACCTCTGTTCATTCACACAAGACCTTTCAACTTTAGTCCAAAGAGGCCAAATAATTTCTCCTTTTCTCTTCTCTTGTTGAAGGTTTATGTCAATGCTGTACACCCTGGCTTTGTGGCCACAGATCTTCAAAGGTACAAAACAGGAACAGAACAACAACATCTCAACATTCTGTTAACAWCAACTGTTRMCAMKTGTTGYYARCAAGTGTTGTTAGTCAAAGTGTTCATTTCTCTCTCTCTCTCGCTCTGTTCGCTTCTTAACGTGGTCTCTCACTCACAAGGCACATTCACGACACGTATGGCAGCGTCGTGGCTGCACTAGCAGGAATCGGGTCGTCTCTGTTTGCCATGTCTCCACAGCAAGGTACATTGATCCTCTCACCACCAACAACAACACCCGCTTCACTCTTAACACACAACACACTCCTTTCACAGGTGCTCTCACTTCCCTCTATGCAGCAGCCTCTCAGGAAGTGGAGGACAATAAGATGACTGGGCAATACCTGACCCCAATTGCCAAGCTCTCTGTGCCCAGCGGATACGCCAGGGACCCTGTGCTCGCCAGCAGACTGTGGGACTTCAGTGTAGACCTCATCAATCAAAAGCTAGGCGACAACATCCTGCAGAAGGAGCATGAGCAGGAGGGGCATGAGAAGGAACAGAAGGAGGATGAGAATAAACAGGAGGCATGAGGTGAGCGTTGAACAGACGTGATTGGTGGCAACGTTCTTCCTTGGAATGAAACACACTTTTTTTTTAAAACGTATAACACACTTATTCCTATAATTAATACATTCTCTTCTTTGGTTAGTCTATTTATTAGTTGAGCTTACTTACATTACAAGGCTGAGTGGGTTCTGTTGCGGTCTTCACTTTGCTGATGCTTAGCCTCCAGTCTCTCGTGGATCCACTCAATCATGTCAGACAGCACTTGGTCCTTTTCCTTTTCATTGAGTATCTCGTGCTTGAGCCCTTCGTACAGTTTAAGAGTCTTGTCCTTGGCAGGGGCCCTCTCATAGAGAAGTCTGGCCCCATCAGGATGTGTGACCTTGTCATCAGCTCCATGGCATACCATGAAAGGCACGTTCATGAGGCCCACCACATTCTCTTCAATGAAGAATCCTGCCTTTATGTGAGAAGAAAGGTCAGGAATGTGTCGGTGCAATTTGAGGGAGAGTGCACAAGCAAAAGTGTTTGTTTACCTTTATTATCTCATGGCCAATCCTCGCGTTTATTTTACCATGGTAGACCAAAGGATCCTCAGAATAAGTTTTACCTGATAACATATTAGCAGTGTGTTAATAGTTCAGAAAAGAAAGAGGATCCAATGGTCATAATACCTACAGCAGGATCGTTGCTAAGTAGCTCAGGGTCAATAGATGCTACGCCAATTCTTGGCATCAAAGATGAGAGCACTCTGTATTAAAATTTAGATAAGTCACTAAAATGCTGTTTTGCTCAGATGTCGAGTACACATTGAGGGAAGAGCAAAGAGTAAGCAAAAGAAAGAAAGGAACAGGGAATCAACCTTGCACCAAATATAGTAACAGCACTAACTTTGACTGCCTTGATAGCGGGGCCAGATAGCACTATGCCCCTAAAAAACTGAGGCCTCTCCCTTGCCACCAACACTGCAATGGCACCGCCCATTGAATGCCTTGCTTTTGTACAATGTGGACGGAATGCCATCAGTCTCGATGCTAGATGCACGGGTGATCATTCTTTTCAATCAGTAGCGTAAATGCCACCTCTCCAACAAGAACTCCCTCAAGTGTATGTGTGGCAGTGTGCTGATATTACCCCAGCAAAAACTTAGGCGTGTGAGAAGGGTAGCTGGTGGCCAAGAGGTCCATGAACTGGAGCACATCTGCAACAAAATCTTCAAATTGCTCTACAAACGCCCGCTCTCCCTCTGACTTCCCATGCCCTGGATTATTAATGAAAGCATAAAAAAAGAGATGATGTTCGTTAGCAGCACCTCGCGTGGCCATGGAACTGAGAGAGCTGGAAGTCTGAACCGTGGTGGTCGAGGGCATGCACAGCGAGATCGCGAGAGGTGAGGGCGTCAGCCACATGATGGTATCGCCCAGAGTGCTCTCCCATCCCATGCAAAAGAATCACCACTCCCCTGCAATGATAATTTAAATGAGACATGGGGGGGGGG
>MRZZ01002855.1:0-10067 GCA_002025285.1 Acanthamoeba comandoni | reverse complement strand
AAAAAATAGTTGTTAACAACTGACACAAACACCTCTTTTGTAATTCCCTGCAGTCTTTGCGCAAAGACTGAAGAACGCAAAACAATTGAATGGCCGCAAGCCATTGGTCTTCTCTCTTCTCTCTCACACCGCGAAAGCGCCCACGGTCACTCATGCCACAAGGCCTATTGATGGCCAAACCATATATCACATCTCTCTCTCACACACACACTTACAGCATAAATACGTGTGTGATAATGATTGTGTTGCGTTGAGTGCTAAGGCACAAGAAGAAGAGGAAAAGGAATGCCAGTTCAACTGTTTGTGAACAAACAGTTTCAAAGAAGATAGAAAGAGCTTAGCTTAAACTACGAATAAAAAAAAAGATTACCTTTAACTCATTTTCGCCAGTGTGTGGAGAGATGTGAATGCCTCAAAGTCAACATTCATCTTTGTAAGCCTCGTCCTCCTCAACTCTATCTCTATAGCCTAGCCCCTCAGTGTTATGATATCACACAGTATGAGAAAGAAAGTGTGCCAAACAGTTTATCTTGTCGTGTTGTCATTCTCTGGCTGCCAAGTGATTTTGTTTGTTTGCACACTTTCAGAGATAGAATGGTGCCCATAGGTTGGTAAAAGTGGAGTTCACTGTTTCGCCAATCAAGTGCACCTCTTTGTGCTTGAGAGGCACCTGCACAAACCCAACGACACAAGTAACTGGAACTCTGGATACAAAGGGCCAATTCATCTTGTGTATGACTACACAGGAAGCCTAGGCTTTGCGGTTCTCACGTGGTTGTGCTGCCTACAATCTCCTTATTAAAGACAAACTCGTTGTAGTGATTGAATCATCATCTACAATGTAGCACACACACACACACAGCTGAGTTGGAGCCACTGCAAAGAAAGTTCGCCCTAAAGGGTTTGCGCCAAATACGTATGTCGACAAAAAGGGATTCATCGCCGCAGCTTTCGGCCTTCTCGTTGGCTGGCGCACTGCTGCAAAGTCGAACACACAGCGACTGTAAGCCTTTTTTGCATTACTGATCACAAAATGGAACATATCCTGCTCTACCTGAGATTGCCCGCAATCCCAAGTGGACCTGTCTTGTGGGATGGAGGCGACTTCACAAACCCTACGGTATTATTATTCTCTTTGTTCATCATTATCATCTTTGTAAAAATACTACTTGTTCTGTAATCTAAGGGCTCATTGTACAAAACAACAACACAGAGGGAGATGGCAGAACTGTTGATTGAAGAAGCGAGGAAGCAAACTGGCCTTTCAAACTTTGGTGGGCCTCCTGAAAGACTGGTGCAGCCACTCACGATTCTCATGACCAGGATACCATCTGCCCCACTGCTCACTATGCTTAAAAACAGGTAGCAATCTAGCCCGCCCCCTTCCAGATTTCTTTCTTTTTTTTTTTTTGGAAAAAAATTTGTTTGTTTTTTTTGGCAAAGTAAGTGTTTTGCTAAATCTCTAAAATTCCGAAAAGGCTGTTGCTGGAAGAACAATTTGAACAGAACGCCGCTGAGCTTTCTCAGCAGCAACTGGACAAACCCCTTTTCATCATTGGCCTTCCGAGAACTGGCTCTACACTTTTGCACAATCGTACGTCCTACGCACTTCTTCTGATCATCTTTAATAATATTATTGGTGCTAAAACAACAATTCTGTCCATCTTTCCTCCTGCGTTGTTAGTGCTTTTTGAGGATGAGGAGCTACGATGCTGCAAGTTGTGGGAACTAAGACGGCCTCTCAACACGGTAGAGCTGCCAAACGAAGAGAGTCGTATTGAAGCAGAGAAGCGTCACTGGGACCAGTTCTTTTCACTTTATCCACACTTTGCCAGCATCCACCACGTTCGCGCTGAGGGACCTGGCGAGTGCATCAGTCTGCTGGACTATGAGATGTTCAATGGCGCTCAAATCTTCATTGGTAGATCGAAGGAGTATGCCGACTGGTATCTCTCTGTTGACAAGAAACGTGCAGTAGAGATCTATTCGTTCCACAAAAAGTTTATGCAACTTCTGCAGCTGAAGGACAGCATGAACAACAAAGCTTTGGCCAACGGAAAGGTAACCCTGATACTATGATATGCATTCTCTCAAATTATAAGAGTCTCACACCAAGCTGTCTGAGCAGCCGCGTGGCTGGGTTTTCAAAGCGCCACTGCACACTTTGTTTTTGGATGCCATCTTGGAGGTCTATCCAGATGCACAATTTGTGTGGTGCCACAGAGAACCCATCAAGGCTGTGCCATCTAGCGCCAGCCTTGGCGCTGCCATGGCTCCACCCGACCCCAGTGCATTGCACCAGGTTAGAACACCTTTAAAAAGCTTCTTCTATTCTTCATCTTCGTTCCTGTCCTTCTTTTTCTGCTCTGCTCTGCTCTCACGCGATCATACTTGATTTTAAACAAAAAAAAAGAAAAAGAAGCCAGAGAGTTTCACAAGCGCTCACATCTTTTTTTCATCTGATGCTGTCTGTCTAGGTTGGGAAGCACCATTTACGAGTATTCGCTGAAGTTGTGGAAAGGGCCATGAGAATAAGGAACGAACTGAACAATCCAAAGCAGTTTCTTGACATGTACATGTCTGACCTTGTAAAGGATCCCCTCGCTGCAATGGAACAGATATATAAGCACTTTGATAGGCCCTACGACAGGCAAGTTCTCTCAGACAGAATCGACCGCTGGTTTAAAGAGCAGGACCCGCAGGCCAAGTATGGTGCACACTCGTATACGCTGGAGCAGTTTGGGCTTTGTGCTGAAGAGATTGAGTCTGCCTTTGCACGCTACACGGAAGCCTTTTTCCCGTCCCGCCCTGCTCAGCACTGAACCTTTCCTGTTTTCTCAACGTTTGTATAGGCACATTTGTTTTTTCAAACATGTTCTTCACAATATCATTAAAACAGACAAAAAGTTTAGAGTTTTTAATTGAGTACATTGCAATTTTTCTTTCTTCTTGCTTGTGGCTATTTTTGTTTATTTTTTACTTTGCTTATTTTACTTTTATCTCACTTTTATGAGATGGGATTTTAACATTTATTGTAAAAGTGTTAATTTTTTATTAATTATCACGTGCGTGATTTGTTACTTTGAAAGGAGAAGAGAGCAACAAAAGATTTATTATTTTTTTCTTCTTTTTTATGATGCCAAAATGTGCTCATTTTTCACAAGCTGGCAATGGCTTGTGGTTTGCTGTTGTTGGCTTTCTTGGGCTGTGGTGGTCCCAGGAGTCTGCTCCTCATCTTGAGCCACATGTCTTCGGTGTCAAGTCCCACAGTCTTGATCAAGAACTTGGAGAGCTTGTTGGGGTAGTACACTCGGTTGAGCAGGCCCCTGTAGCTGTCAGGCGCCATCGAGACAGGTCTGCCCACAAGGGTACCGCTCGCTCGCAGGCTGGCGCTGTTTCGTACTGCCACTTCGTGAAAGGCATCGAAGACCTGTTGGAAGTTGTCTCTGTGTGCCATGGACTGCTTGTAGAAGGGCCCCAAGTGCTCCCGAATCAGACGGTTGCGAGTCTCTCTTGCAAGCTGCGGGTGTGGCACCATGATGCCCAGCTCTGACGAGTAGAAGAAGCTCATGTTGTCCATGTTACTCGTGCCTGTCAGCATGCACTCATCATCTGCTATCATCAGTTTGGAGTGTACATAGATAGGCTTAACTAAGTGGAGTGGAGTGAAAAGGAGAGAAAAATGCAATACATCTGGTTAGCTTTTCACTCTCCTTTTACTTTGCTTGTTGTGTGTTGGGTGGTTGAGTACTTCGGTCGGTTCTATCGTCTTGGCGTACAAGGCCGTATATGCCCACCCTCTCAGGCGCCACACGGTATATCATGTGTAAATGCTCTATTACTACACAACACACAAAAACGGGAATCTGTTATTATATAAGTTAGATTGCTGCCTCATATGAAAACGTTACTTACTCTGGTCTTGTGACCAGTCGATCCATTCACCTACAATACCGCGTGGTAAGTCCGTTTGGACAGGAGTCACGATAAGCAGTAATAGCTGAGGATTGGCGCGCAAGGCCTGACACATGTAATACGTAAGAGCAAAATTCTGAAAGGGGTACTGATGTTCCAAGTATAAGAACCGCCTTGCGCCTGCCACCATCTTGCAGTAGTCATCAAATAAGAAATGCCTACAGAAAACTCCATAAGTTGTAGTACACTGTTGAAGACCATCTCTCTCTCTGTCTTCCCTTACCCTTCAAATACGCCGTTCCAGACTCGAGTCAAGCGAACTTGGCAATCTGAGTAACGTGTAGGAAAGGATGGCTTCATTCTGTGCATGGTACATCTCTTCATAAGATTTCGACAAAAAGTAGTAATCGATCAATACGGCAGCATTTGTTACAGTGAAGTCTGATAAAAGAAGAGATACCTTCTGTGGTATGGAGTGAGTAAAGTTTTGTGTCTTACAGGGATCATGGGTAAACGAATGGCTCCATCTTTGTGCGAAATGAAGTTGAAGATGCTGTGCAGCAGGCCCTTGTATCATCAACTTGTTTCAAGCACAAAAGTTATTATTAGTATTTAGAGTGAGTACGTGCTGAAGGAAATCTGGTGAGTACCTGTATATCATGCCAAAGGATGCGTATGCGTTTTAAGAGTGGTTGCACTTCGTGTCCGTATTCATGGGAAGGCCCTGATATGGGATTAAGGTCTTCCCAGTATGGGCGGGGCAACTGATGCAGTGGCTGATCATAGCGGCCTCTCGCTATATCAAAACCCTGTACCAACCAGAGACTTAATGCAACAGTTCTTCAAGTTTATACTGTGCTCATGCAATAAGGATTGTATACCCCAGTGAACGCTACAGCATGTTCAGGACACTGAGAGTCTATGAGAACTAGCTTCTCATGGTGTGCCGAGTAGACTCCCTTGGGATTGCCTGCAATAATCACCATTACATTGGCGCCTGTGGCGTTGTCATAGGGATTGGCGTAGGGTGAACTTCCATCTGGCTGTTTAAAAAAAGATATGAATAGATTTAGGGTTAGTAACGACTGGTGAATGGTTGGAAAGAACAGTTGTAAAACGTTTTGCTAGAAATCAGAGAAAATGATATTTACAATATTAGAAATTTTGAAAACTTTGCAAACGAGGCCATGCTTTTGACATCTGTTCTGTAGTTTGGCTACTTCTCTGTCGATTGACCATTCTCCCAGGTATAAGAAGCGATTGAGGTGAGAAAGCCATTCATGTCTCCAGACGATAATACGAACTACAACCCCTGCCAATGCCCTTGAAAGCAACACGTCCTTTAAGAGATTTAGATTGATGCACTTTTGTTTTCTTTGTTAAATAAATTAGAAGATGCCATGGTTACCTCCAAACTGACCCACTTGGCAGAAGGTGGAGTTAAGACAGGGAGAGGAAGTTTGGATCTTTGGGCATATACAAGGCCAAATGATAGGGAGATTTCCCAGGCTAGAATGCTTATTGAATGTTGGGCTAGCATCATACACTGTAGCGTAGGAGAGAGGATATTAGATCTTAAGTAATAGGGACTACAAAGCAGAAGATATCTATGTCACTGAATTTTACCTCATACATTCTTTCAAAGGTCTCCAAGCCATCTATCAAGACATCCACGTTATTACCCTGGGTCCATTTACTAAAATTTTCAGATGTAATCATCATTTTATCTTCCAACTTGTCTGCCTCGAGCTTCTTCTCAGCCTGTAGAAACCTGCTTCCTTTTCTTTTGGTTTCTGCAGATTCTTGTGTGTTCCGTTCTGATCCATGAGGCTGGATTGCTGTGTCATGCAGTGTGCCATTTTCATACAATAGATAGTGGTCTCTCTTGCCAACAAAATTCCATAAAGGAGAGGGAACCACGTGGTCACCTTTCATACCTTCGTACTCTTTGGTCAGAGTGAATACTATAATATAAGACCCTCCTTCAGGAGAGCTCAGAGTCAAAGTCTTTGTGATACATGTAGTGTCCGCCTCTAATAAAACAAGCTCTTCTTCAACCTCCTCAGGCGCTTCTGTATTCTCAACAAAGGAGAAAAGCAATCCACTGTTTAGTCCTTTTCTATTTTGGTCGATCTCTTTTCTCTCGTTAACATCCGTTTCCTTGGTAGTGCCAATAAGCTCGTCCAGCTTCGACACTCCATTGGTATTAATGTAATCATAAACCAACGGAGATTCATTCAGCAACGCTTCATGGAACGGAACAAATTTTAAAGTGCCCAAGATATGATCAGACATCCAACCGCGCACGAAGAATGTAATCACGAAATTGGAAACAGATGAAAATGTACTTGTTCTAGGTTAAAGAAATTACATTGAGGCATCAAAAATAGGAACCAAGGGCAGATAGGCAAAGGATATAATTATTTACAGAATGTATGGTGCTAACTTCATTTGATGAGAAGTTGCCCAGCTGATACCTATTTGTGGGTCCTGGCAAAACGCTGTGTGACGAGTGACTGAATTCAACCTGGAAAGAAAAAGCAAATTTAGAGGCAATACTACTATTATACTAGTTCTTTTTGTTATCTTTCCAATTGATAAAAAATGAAAGTACTTCAACTTACCTCAACAAAAAGGGGGTCTTTTCGCAATTTTGAGGATACTTGACTGAGGCATGATATTTCATTAATTGCAAATCCATATGTGCAGTTGACAGGGGTCAGTATATACTCCAGCTGATACACTGGGCCACCTCTTCCAAAAGGTAAAAACTATATATGTTGGGCCAAGCACAAAAGAAACAACATAAGTTTGCCAAAAATGAAGCTAGAGAGGAAGTGTCTTGAGATTGAGGAGGAAGGAAGGATACCTGCCGCTTTGCAAAGTTGTGGCTTTCATGGTGCTGTGGAAAGGGTTGTTCAAGAAACTCAAAGAGAGTGTGGCGGCCCAAGTTGTTGTAGAGCAAGGTCACCCCACCCACCCCGTAGGAAAGTTGAAGTGTCACAGGGGCAAAAGTAAAATGCACAACTGAGACATATTGCTTGTGCTTTGAGTGAGAAAAACGCCCAAGGAAATACCGTCTGTGAAAAGAAAGTGGCTGATGGTGAGATTTTGCTTCTTTGTGAGCCAATGGATCTATGGGTGGGTGGTGGTGGGGGGTACCTCTTTTGCTGCCCTTGGCTCCAAAGGTCAAGAAAGATGTTGCGCGGTTTTAAGTTCTTTAGGGGGTACGAGATGCCAGATTCCACAGAGAGGGTGAGCACCTGCAGTTTCCACAGCATTTCGATAACATGAGAGCAAATGCTGAGGTCCAAGAAGAGTATGAGGTTCTGCAGCTTTCAGGTAACTTACAGACACATCGGAACCATACCGCCAGTTCAGGAAAACACAGAAATTATTGAAAAAAGTAATGGCCGTTATTTTTATTTTATAGCTTTTTTCTATTTTTTTTGCTCTGTGGCAATCGCTTTGAAGGACTAAAACCAACATATCTTTGCTGCAGTTTCCATTGAACATTGGTGCTAAGTGTGAAAATCACCACTAAAATTATAATAATTTGGCGTTTAGTTCAATCTGTGTCTCCCCCCTCCCCAACAAATTCTGCGGAATTTTTTCCTCGTGTGTGTTGCACAAAGACAGTTGTAAATAGACACAGAATTGAATTGAATACCACAAATACAGTTGTGCCGCTGTACAGCCTCACCCCGAAGAAAGACACCTATGGAAGAAGATTTGCTTGCAGGATTTTCTGTGTAAGTTGTTAAACAGGCAGTAGCTATTAATGCTTATGTTAATGAGAGACCTTTTTTAATCTCGAACAGATCTCCAAAACTCGACTGCCCACACATCGATTTACACTTCAAGTCCCCACCTGCAGACTTGACTACGAAAGGTAAGCCTGAGAGTGGTCAGAGTCTTTGCTGCTGAACGATTGCTAACTTTTAGACCCTTAAGAAAAAGGGCTGTTTCCGTCTAGCTGCATAGAATGCAGTGGGAAGGAGAACTGGCTCTGTGTATCGTGCTACGGTCTTCACTGCAGCCGCTATGTACAAGGACACGCTGCTGCCCACTATGAACAACATAAGCCCGCCCACTGTATCGCAGTGAGGTAATAAATTTAATATTTTTTGAGTTAAATTCTTAACACTAACTGTTCTGTGCACAGTTTGGAAGACTTATCATTTTGGTGCTATGAGTGCGATAGCTATATAACCCATCAGAATGTATCACCTCTTTGAACTCTGCTTCCATGTCTCAATTGCTCGCTCTAAATCCGATTTGCTTCTCTTTAGGAATTTCTATGGCCACTGTTCAGGCAACTTCATCAAGCCAAGTTTGGCTCTGCACCTTTTCAAGAATCAGCGAGGGTCATGCAGTTGGACCTTGAAGAACGTACGGCTTTTCGTTCATTGAAAACGTTACAGGATAACCAACCTTTTTAACACAAACAGTCCAACATCGTACCATATCAAGTCAATCAGCAGAAGTCAAACAAGAAGATGAAGCTTCTTCTTCTTCTTCCACCACTACAAGCTCAGGGACCAGTAGCGAAAACCAGGAAACAGATCCCTCTTGGGTAGTTGGCCTTGATAGACAGGTATGATGATCCTTTGAAATCTCACGTAACACTATTTGTGTTAAATGTTATTTCAATAACCACAAACAGGTGTTAAACAACAAGCTAATTGATAGAATTCTGGGCTGTATATACGGCAATGCCCTGGGCGACGCTGTGGGATTGGGTAAGCTGAACACCCTTGTTCTCATAATGCTGTGTCGCTAGTGTGTGTGTATTGATTATACAGGCCTGATGGCCTTTTGTTCCAATAGCCACAGAGTTTATGAACAAAAAGCAGATAAGGGCGGCGTATCCCGATGAAACTATTCCATTCCCTGATTTTAAGCTCAACTTTCACAATCGGCGATGGGCGCGTGGCGATTGGTTTTCTTTTACAACTTTCCCAAACTCACTGTGCCATTAATTGTTTATTGATCCCCCTCCTCTTTTCCTGATGATCAGGACCGATGACACTGACCAAATGATATTGATAATGGAAACTATTCAAGAGAAACGTGGCAAGATAGATCCCAACCTCTTTGGTACGCTTACCCCTCCCCCGCGGGAAGGTTCATAGTTAATAACAATTTAACATATTTCATTGGTGATTCGAACTAACTTTGTATAGCTCAAAAACTGAAGGTGAGAATATTTCATCGTATAATTTCTGTGGCAACAATAGTTTCTAAAACGTTGTTTAATTTCTTTATTTCAGCGCTGGATAAACAGAGGCTTTCCTGAGTTGGGAGATGTAGGAGGAATGGGGCTGGGGTACACTGTATCGAGAGTCGTGTCTCACTCCCAATTCCTCATGGATCCACATAAGGCCTCTAAGGCTGTCTGGCTCGAAATGGATAAAAATGCTGCTGCTAACGGTACCCACACTCTTGTTATTGCTTAAGCAACAGTTGTCGAGTGGCTTTATTCATTTTCTGCATGCAGGAGCTGTGATGAGAACTTCCATTTTGGGGATTCTAGACTATGACAATCTATCAAAAGTCATGCAAAACACAACCAGCATAGCACAGGTAAGATAAAGAAAGAGTTCTCACCCGCCGTTGCTTATATCTCTTTTTTAAAAAATTCACTTTTGAATCCTGCTTATTAGGTAACGCATCATGACTCTCGCTGCGTGGCAAGCTGCATTGCTGTCACCGTTTGCATCGCTCTCATGCTTCAAGGTCAAATGGTTGACACCGATGAAGAGGTTCAAGAATTGATTGACAAGGCTGTACAGCACGCCCTGCAGGTTAGTTAATTAAATAGGTTACATGAGATTGTTTCAACTTTTTCCAAACCTTCTGTTAACCGTGTTTTCATTACTTCTACCCACTGTGCTTCAGCACCTTGACACACAATACAAGGACGAATTTCTGGAACACGTCAAGAGAGATGCATCCATCGAAAGCTTGTTGAGTCTCAAGCTTGATGAGCGCGATAAGATTGGTTATACCCTCAAGTGTATGGGATCCGGCTTCTGGGGTCTCTGCTCTTCTCACGACTTTAAGACAACAATGAACCTTCTTGTCAAAGAGGGAGGAGATGCAGACACGTACGCATCCCCTTCTCTCTCTCTCTCCTCTCTCTCTCTTTC
>MRZZ01002840.1:0-12862 GCA_002025285.1 Acanthamoeba comandoni | reverse complement strand
CAAATATTGTGCACATATCAGAAGCGTAGGGATGCYCTCCTGCCCTTGGAACCAAACCATGTGCCGTTCTTGATATCATCTTGGGGCCTCTCTGTTCTCTTCGATTGATTGTATATCTCTATGGTTGCCAACCATGAATGTACACAGGAATGGTCATTAGTGTACAAAAAAAAAAAAAAAAAAAGCAGTTACTGAGAACATTGTGTGCAAGTAAGAGAGTGTGTACCTTTCTCAGAAGTAAAGAACATCATTTCCTCACCTAAGAGAAAATTTTTGATGCTGGCCACTTCATGGAAGCAGTAGGGCTGCTGGCGGTACTTCTGCAGCTGCTCAAGGATTTGGCCCACGCTCCTCATCTTAGCAAAGTTGATAAAAGTGCCTTGCTCCAGCTTGTCAGGTGACTCTTCTAAACTTGTCAATCGAGTCAAGGCAAGACCTTTGTTGCAAGATGGTTAGTTTTCCTCTTATCTGTCTTGTGGTGCGGTTCTGGGGGCAGAGATACTTAGTATGGGTATGCTTGGGGGTTCTATGCTGTTGAGATAGTTTTGGTAGTTCCTGTAGTTGCCTGCTGGATCAAACAGGTTCTCAAAGTCTTTTACTATCTTGATATGCTTTGCTGTTACATTCTGTCATTACGTAATATGTTTGAGGATATGCTGGATGAGTGACGAGATTATGGTGAGCCCATTGTGAAAAGCGTCTTATAATATACCTTCCATGTCTGCTTAAGACGCTGGATGCCACTCATATTGAGCGCAGAATAAATTGTCATCACTCCGTGAAGGTTGTGCAGATCCAACAAGTGCTGAGCACATTCAGGTCAGATGAACACATAATATGATTCAGTTTGGAGCTGCAGTAAGGTATTACCTTGCCTATCTCAATGAACCGGGTAAGCACAGTGACTCGGTTCTTGAGGATGGGAGTCATTATGATCTCCGTGGCACACCAATAGCATATCTATGGCACATTATTACCAAACGGTTAGAAGTCAGTACACAGGTGCATGCAAAAGGAGGAAGTAACCATGTTGAATCTTTCGATCATGGCAAGGACGTTGGGGGAGTTGTTGATGTTGTCCTTCTTGGCCCAAGCTCCACAAAGAAGCTCCCGGGGCTTGATGCGCCGGAAGATTGCAAAGTCCAGCAATGTCATCTGGCGTGCCAGCTCTTGTGGGTGTACCTACCGTTGCAATACAAGAAACATTAATTAGTTGCTTAGTTGTTGATTTTGGAAGGGAGCAGAGCGATTACGTTGAGGAATTGGAAGCCAGAAGTGAGGGAAGGGGTTTTATTAGACTTTTTACACTCCAGGATTTCTGGCGCCATGCTCAGATCTATTATCTCTGTGTCCTTGGACTTTCGTGTTGAAGCCCATGGAAGGATATAGATCAGTTCAACAAAAAGTGAGCATTGAGTGAAGTGATTGAGATAAGGAGAAGAGATATTGATACCAGGGCGCTAAGAATGCTGGTAGCCCAAGAGTCAAAGGAAGAGTTGCCCTCAGCAGTGATAGCTTCTAGGAACTGCGTAAGTTTCGCTTTCAAGGCCTTACCTTGGAAATCATAGGGATGGTTTTCTACCCACTATGTAGGTAATAAGCCAAATCGATCAACTAATACAACAGTAAATAGAAGAAAAAGTATGGGGTTTACCTTCTTCACAACATTTGTAACCCTAATTAAAATATAAAAAAAGATGCTCATTAGGTCACTCACAGTGGATATCACAAAAACTTGGTGATCTGTTCATCCTTACTTACCTTATCTGAAAGATAGTTTTAGACCCATTGAACTTCTCTTTCTCCTCTTCTGTGTAGTGCGCTGGAGGTTTGGAGAACTCCACAAAACGGTGTCTCAGACGCTCCAGAAGGTCGACTGAGGACATGAATTGGGGGTGCGTGATAAGAAAGCAGGAAATGAAGTCGTTGTCCTGAAAATTCTCATCAGCAAGGTGCTTCACCAGCTGCTCAACGCTGCCAGCAGTGATCATCTTTTTCCCTTTCACTTCGCTGTATATCACTTCTGAGGGAAGGCAACAACAACACAGTAGTGAGAACGTTTTTAGGAGCGCTTGAATAAGGAATGTGCAAAATTGAGAATTCGAGAGAAGAAGCTGTGCAACAGATTGCATTTACCATCTCCTTCCTTCTTCATGTGGCTCAAAGGTGAAGGTAAAGGCGCCAGTGTTTCCACACTATCATCACTCACTCTCATCAAGCATTCATTAGTCTGAGAAATGTCAGAAACTCCTGCTGACTTGAGTTCTGTGTTATCACATTGGTGCATGAATTAATAACCAGGCATTTAAATGAACAGGTAGTTACTATCTGAGGAATCTTACTTGTGGCAGATTGGTAGTCCCAGGAGTGCATGAAAGGCTCAGAGAGGGACCTCTTCCTGAAAACTAGTATTTCTTTCCCTCTACGCCTCTCTCTTGGGCTTTCTCTTCTTCTACTAGTTGTGCTTCCTTCGCTTTCTTCTCCTCTCTCCAGTGATGCCATAGTGTTCTTGGGTAGACTCAAAAACAGATTAAGAGAAGGAAGATCTTGAAATTTGGAGTTGGAAGACGCAGTCTCTCCTAATTCCTTCACTGGACTGTGGCTTTCTCTTTGTTCTGCTGGAGCTTTTCTTTTGTTTCCTTTGTTTTCAACTCTTGTCGCAATTACTGTATCACTCTCTGATAAAACACTGATTTTGTTGTTATCTTTGCAGGAACTCTCACTCTCCATTTTGCTTGTGGTCGTCTCAGCCAATGCATCTGCTAACTTTTCACCCGTCTTTCTCCTGAGAGTCCCTTTCTTGCTTTTCATATCTTTGTTTTTCTTTTTTCTTCTCTTCTTTGTTCTCCTTTTTTCTTTTCCTTGTCTTCGGACTGGTCTTCTCCTTTTGTCTTCTGTGGACTGGGAGCCTTGTTTTTCTTCTCCTCTGGCTTTTTACTTGGGAGCTGAGTGCTCAGAGATGACTCTTTAGATAAATTTCTCCTCAAGATGGGCACTGGAAGGCTGGTTGCCTTTATTGCCCCAAAAGAGCTCATCTCATTTTTCTGACCATCCTTTGATGCATCAGGTCCATTCACATCGTCCCAGACCCTTGTCACCACACAACAACAATAAGTAACCCTCCTGATGCAAGATATCACAAATGGTGATCATAAAGGAGGTGTATGTACTTGTGCTGATTGACATTATTCCTAAGCAAGTTCTGGTATTCCTGGAGAAGAACCTTGTTCTTGGCCAGCAGTAAAGGGTTGGTTGTGACCCTTTCTTGGTTACCCGCTGCAGCACCTCCAACAAAAGCGGGAGGAGTCGTGGCTGTTCGGTTCCTTGTACCAACATCCCCACCCCCCCCATCAATCATCAGTCCCATGAGATCAACACTGTGTTCAAGGGCGTATCACCTTGTGTATAGCCCCCAAATCTTGGACATTAGGGTAGATTAGAGAGTATTCCTGGTCATCAAAGGGGCTAGTCCAGTTCCTAGCGCCTCCAACATCCAACCCGTTTTATTGTCTATTTCCTTTCTGAGAGATAAAACAATAACTTTTCAGGAACGGTTGCAAGCACCACTGCCACTCTCACTCAACAGCTTCCAGGAAGCGGTGATTGTTGTTCGTCTATAAGGACCAAAATGGTTTGCGAGTAGAATTGTTGAAGCCCAGAGAATAATGGGCCAAAGTCTTCTCTGCTTTTGTTGCTTCCACAAAAGAAGGCAAACACAGAATCCAATATCTCCGCGTGGTCCAGCCCTTAAGTGGGAATGGCAGCACTCTCCTCAAAGTATCACGGGAACTTGGCATCACGGCGGCAGCAAAGGGTAAAAAAAAAGCCTTCACACCAATTCAGAGATGTGCACAGGCAACTCTTCAATACAGATAGCAAAGTATTGCTCCAGTTCAGGGATGAAACTCAGGTCGCTGGAAGTGGCGAAGTTGATAACGGTGCCCTTTCTTCCGAAGATGCCACACCTGGAACTCCTGTGCAGATACCCCTCTCTGGACTGGGGTAGGTCGTAGTTAAACACAAGGGTCGTGCCGATGGCGATGAAGCCCCTCGCCAAGAGGTCGTTGCATACCAGAACTCTTACCGATCCTCTTAAAAACTCTTGTATCACTTTAGCCCTCTCTTGCTGTACCATATCTGAGTGGATACCTGCCACTTGGAAGTTGAGATCTGCAGATTTGAGCTTATCTGTGAGCCAATCCACTTTCCTCTTACAGTTCACAAAGACCATAGTTTGGACCGCCTTCATATTGTCCAGAAGGTCTACTAAAGTATCGTACTTCCACTCCTCTCTTTCCGCATCGACAAAGAAGTGCTTGAGATTTGGAAAAAAGTATTCGTCTCGCCTCATTGAGATGTGCAAGAATGGGCAAGTTCCATCAGTCTCGATCGAAGAAGGATCAGAAGGAGGTAGGGCTTCGTTTGAGCTCATTCGGTTCCACTTTGGCCAATTCTCTTTTCTATCTCTTCCCCATATTCGTCTGCGCCTGTCAATCCAGTCTTGCATATTCTGGTTGCTGGTGGTGCAGGAGAGGACTAATTGAGGCCTTCCACGTATTAGGAATCGGCAGATTTCGTTCACCTTGTCCGTGTCACTTGCATGATCGAAGAAACAATCCGCCTCATCCATGGCGAGCACTTTGACTGCTGGACCATATATTGCGTTCCTGCTCATCATATCATACAGTCTGCCAGGAGTACCTATGACGATTGAAGGCTTTTCTCTCTTCAGTAGCCTTATGTCTCTAGCCACACTTTGGCCACCAACTAAGGCGTGGCTCAACGCCCCTTGCTGCAGGTAGGCTCCAATGTTTATAAGAACCAGGGACATATGCTGTGCCAACTCACGTGTGGGCACCAGCACCAGCACATGGGGACCTGTCCTTCTTTGATTAGCCTCACCCTTTTCTTTCCTCTTTTGCTCCTCGTAGGCGATGATCCTCAACAAGGAGATTGCCAGAGCCGTGCTCTTGCCGGTAGTCGGAGGAGCCTGGAAGAGGACATCACATCCCTGTATAATGGGAGCAATGGCCTGTCTTTGAACCGCTGATGGCTCTTCGAAGCCAAATGCGAAGATCCCTCGTTCCAGAGCTTCTGACTTGCTGAGCAGCAAGAGAGAGGAGAAGTCTCGATGAGCCTGTAAAATTAAGCCTGGAGCGAGTTGGGTTGGCGTTTGTGGGAACTTGTTGACGGGGATGGTGAAGCAGTGAGGGCGACTGGCAGAGCCGTAAGAAGAGAATTGCAGAAACACCTCTTCTCTGGAGTTATCCCACTGGCACCTCAAGCTGGGATGATCAAGGATTATCATCAAGTGCCTCCCAATGCTCACTGAATTTGGAAAGAGCTCCTCCAACGATCTCACCGCCTGACGTAAAGTCAATGGCATCTCTAGACGTTGAAGCCACTGGGACAGTTCCTGCTCTTCCTCATGTAAGGATTCCTCCACCTCGTCCATCTGCTGCACTCTTGCTTGGTCACTCAGGTATGTGACCTGGCCTGTGGAAGGATCTACAACTAGGGGACCACATTCTATCAAACGGCGCACTATCTCATCAGCACTCACTGACTTCTTCACGGTGAGGTTTTGCAGCAGAAAACGCAACAGGCTTCTCAAACTATGGGGCAGTTGCACAGTAATTCTCTCGCTGCCTTCACGAAGCTGCAACAGAGTGGAAAGCCTCTGTTGTATCCACTGTTCATCACAAATAACTTGCAACTCGAACAAGCGCGCGTTCTCATAGTTGTAGCTGACAGCACCAGTCATTCCACAAATGGTGAGGAACTGTATTTGCACAAGTCCTTGGAGCACCTGGCTGAGCGGAGGGACGCGTGATACAAGGCACATTGGTTTTATGCTCTTGGTAAGCTTTGCCAGTGTCTTGGGCAAAGAGGTGGCCTGATTGTGGGGGGAACTGTTTGTCTGTCGCAGCCGCCCGTGCAGCCAATGCTTGACCTTGGCCAGAGCCACCGCCACACACCTCTCATCGTCGTCGTTGTTGTTGTCTTGCTTCATCTCTTGCAGCTGGTTGTTCATTTTGTCAGAATACATTAAAAATGAACAAAACAGGGAACAAGGTGGCTCCCCCTTTATGCCATCAAAAAATTCTGGTTTGGAACCATAATGGGCACAATACATGACGGTGAAACCCAACAACGAAAACTTTTTCTGTTAAAGATAGAAATTATAATTAATTGGAATAATAATTAAACGACCAATGGGAAGTTATCAACTCAAAATTATCTTTGAAAAATGTTGGATTATTCTGACCAATCGTTTATTTTCTCCTTTTTTGGAGTTAAAGCCATTTATTTTTAAAAAGACAACATTATAACAAACGCAAGAATCTTGGGCCGTTCAGGCCTTCTTGTTCCTTGCCAAACAACAAAATCAATTTTTGAGAACAGTCCACAGAGCCAGATTGTACATATTTCTGTTCAAGACTCAGCTTTCTTGTGTGTTTGGTGAATCAGCTCGGTCTCAATCCCAGGCTACATACTTTCCTCATAGTGAGAGTAATTTCATTAAATATTTTCTGAGGACTCAATTTTGATTGAGTGTCCGCAAAAGAGCGAGGCCACAAGTTCCCTCGGGGGAACTTTCCTCAGCTCTGTGGACTGTTCTCAAAAATTGATTTTGTTGTTTGGATGTTAGATTCGAGCAATCAACGACCGTTGAATAATTGTTGGCACCCCAACCAAATGTCCCACGGCGGTCCGCCCTCTTCTTCTTCTTCTGCTCCTACATCTGCACAGGGATCAGCAAAGTCCCAAAGCTCCACTACAGCCTCTTTGGCTGGTGCTCCAGCTGCAGGAACGACAACAAACGAACTTCCCAAGCGCAAAGTCCACAGGGCTTGTGCTGAATGGTGCGTTTACCCAATTTATATCCCCCTCCCCCCAAAACCTGGGGAACAGATAGATTTCTTGCTGTGTTGAATTCTAATCAAAGAGTTTACAGCAAAGAGGCTCATACGGCATGCGATGACCAGAGGCCGTGCATGCGGTGTGTTACACTGGGCATTGGTGACCAATGTAGGGATGCTGAGTGCAAAAAGAGGGGCCGACCCAAGAAAATTAGAAAGCGAAATGGTGTGGGCATGGGCATGCCTGCCACTAATATCATCAATGGTTAGTCCTACATTATGTGCCTCACATATATGGATGTTTTTATGCATGCATACATTTTTATGTATCCTTTTGCACTACTTCTCATATTCTGAATTTTTGTGGAAAAAGTGGTCCCTCCTGCGATCGGGATCAACTTCAATGGGGTTCCTGTAGCTGCTTCTTCTTCACCCCCTGGTGCCTCCGCTTCCTCGTCTGGCACATCTAATCCCAACCCTGCAGGGCCCTTCTCTGGCTTTCCGTACACGCGTCAATCAACACCCCCTGCTTTTGGTGCCACAAATTCTCATTTCAATGGCTACGCCACAACTCCCAACAGGAATAGTTCCAGCGCAAGCACCGGTACTACAAGTGGCAATCCCAATGGAAACAGTGATCACAACAGGAGCAACGCAAATAACACGCCCCCTTCTAACAGCCCCACGAACGAAGGAAATATGCTGTATTCAATTCTCTCCAACCTTTTATTTGAGATCAAGGAACTCAAGGAAACAACAAAGGAATTGAAGCAGACTGCAAATGATCTGAAGTCCGAGCAAGCGTTGCTTAGGGCTCAATTTTCGACCTTCATGACATCAGGACAAGCACAGCAACAGTCAATGATGTCTTCAGTTTCGCATGCTTCTGCTTCTTCTTTTGAAGCACCAACGATGCCACAGACAACAATAGATTCTCAAGCATTTCCTTCGCGATTGCAAACTCAACAACACCAACAGCCACGAGAAAACACAAGAAGGCCCAACCAACCTTCAACTTCTCCTTTGGGATCACCATTTCCATTTCTTAAGGGATTGCCGTACTTTACTGTGGAGGGATTCAATGGCAGCGCGCCTACTCCCTTCGTCGTGCAGGACCCAGACAAGCCTTTTGCCCTGGTTCAGGGGCTGGTTGCGAAGGAGGGTTTTAATGGCCTATTGATCGCAGTCAATCACGCCTTCTGTAAAATTTTTCACTATGAAATTGTACGTCATCCGCTCCCCCAGCCTCTGCTCTCTCCGCACTATTAAGTGAGTACTACCTTCTAATTAGGATGAGATAGTTGGATGCTCTTGGCAAAAGCTTGTTGTGCCTGGAGAAGCAACAAGAATACTACAGATTATTTTGCCGTTACTTCGCAGAAGCAAGCAGGGTTATAGCCCAGTAGTGACAGTTCAGCCCAAGTGTGTCACCAAAGAAGGTAGTCTCATAAAGTTTATGCAAACATACGTGATCGGGACAGCTTAGCATCTCTTCCTTTTCGTTTTGTAAAAACAATTCCACAGGAGATATATTTAGAGCAATCACACGGCACCAATTCTTCTATGATACAGCAGGTAGGCCCATCTGGAGTGCAATGACGTTAGAAGCGCTCCTGTTCGAAGACGAAGAGAACAATACCAGACAAGTGGATGTAAATAATGTGCTTAATGGCAATGTTTCGTTCTCCATCTTCGTTGCAAGCTGTGTGCTAAACAATACAGCTCCAAACACTACCCTCGGAGGAGGTGCAGCCGCAGCTCCTACACAACCAGCGCCATCTCATTCTCATGGTAATCCTATATCATCATCTGCACTATCGATAGCACCGCTGGATACTACCACTTACATTCTGCATATACCAGTAAGTGGAAGTTTGTTGCAGAACAGAAAGGAAGGGGATAACAATAGCAATCAAAATAATGGCAGCAGCAATCATAATATAGTCAGTATGAGTGTTGGAAGCAGTTTCTCTTCGTGGCTCTGGCCTCCCGAGTCTCCTTCTTCTTCTTTCTTTGCTTCCTCCACTTTGACTATGTATGACGACGATGATATCTCCCTGCCTACTAATGAAGACCTTTGAGCAAAGTGATGATAGCAATGTTGTTGTGATGTGTATGCGATGTGTGGAACGTTATAGCCGAGAAATTATATTATTTATATTGGCACAACAAGTTATCTTGGTTGGTACACATGTGTGAAAGACGAATTTTTTTATACAACAGGGAGGAGAGAGACAGAGGCGTCTTAAGAAAAATTAGGCTCGCGTGGAGATGATTTTGCTTGAAGGGATGCGAAGAGACGAGATCAGGGCCAGTCCCGGGCGCTGTCTTTGTGATTGTGCCTGCACTTGGCAATTATGACCTTCTGGTAGGCGATGGCGCACGCAGTAGTCCTGCATGCACCATGAGCACTTGAATGGCACCAGCAACGGTTCCCTTCTTCCTTTTCCTCCACAATTCTTCAAAGAGCACCTGTTCCTTTTGCTCTTCGTGCTGCTGATGCTTTCATCAGCTCCACCACTCTTCTGGCCAAGAGGTGACTCCACCTTGCAGTCGCTGCTCACCATGTGGGCAGCCAGAGCCTCGTCTAAGGTCAGCTCACTTGCTGGGCCAACAGAAATTGTCTTGGAGCAATCTGGGCACGCAGCTACTCGAGGCTGTTGCTGTAGTTGTTGCTTTCGCTTTTCTGGGCACGAGTGGCCCTCGTAGGACCTGTGCTTGAGGCAGTAATGTTTGTTGCAGGCGTTGCACTCGAACGGAAGAAAGTCCAGCCGTTTGCAAGACTCCAGAGAGCAATGCTTTCCTAAGTCTGGGAATTCCATCTTCAGGGCGGTTGCGTGTGGGTGTGTATGTTTTGGAAGGAGTGCGACGACGAGTCACAAGCCTTAAATACTTGCACTCAGGGAGAAGCCCGAAGCTGACACGTAACTTTCTCGTGTCTACGCCGAGACACATAGGGAGTTTTCTCGGTTCGGTGAATGTACTCGGGAGTTCCTAGAAACGTCCAGACCGATCCGGACGGAGTTCCAGAAAAATGCCGAAACAATAATAATAAAACACTCAACCTCACAACAATGCAGCAGGAGATCTTCTTCAGATGCAGTGGTGCTGCGGTTGCAACCACAAAGCATGCTCTGGCCAATTACTCTTGTGGACCCATACTTGCACCCAGATTTAACTTGGTGCGATCATGCAAGGTGGATTACCTGAGGAGGAACAGATATTACAGCACAGGTCCCCCCTTGTCTTCTTGTTTTCTTACCTCACACGATGGCAAGAGCAAGTATCCAAATCACGTTCCTACGAGCCCGTTCCAGAAGCTCCTGTTGGCTGGCGGCTCCTCACTGGCCGCTCTGATCAATCCAGAAAGAGCTGGTATTCCTCTCACATTCTAAGGGCCTTGGGCTGCATTTAATTTGCCACTCACCATTGCCTCAAACAAACAAAAGACATGGTGGCCACACTGGGAGAGACAACTGGTGTTCCTGCACTCAGAAACATTCTCATAAGAATGCAGAATGACCCTGTAGGAAGAGACATACTTGAGAAGAAACCCAGGTATTCTCGCCATCTAGCCAAAACAATGCATTATTTGAAGAATCCAGCACCTTATTTTGTATTCGCTCTCAAGTGTGACAAAAGAGAGCATTCAATTTGATAAACTGCTTTCATTGCCTGAAGATACTCTGGGAGGAGCCTATGCACGTTGGATGCAAAGCCATTACTTTTCTCCTGATGAAAGGTAAGCAAGATGAGACCAGTGTTGGGTGTGTACAACATTTGTTCTCTGCTCTCACTCATGGTTCGGCCAAGTAAGTGGTTGGCTCTTCTCTCCTCTGTCTCTCTTACCTCAAAATCCAACCTCGCCTTGTTTTATCTCTRGSCCCAACGGTCATAAATCACCAAGACCTCTTGCTAACCATACCTCTTCTCTTTCTCTCTCTAAAGGCCAATGGTTCGTTTCGTTGATGACCCAGAGCTGGCTTACGTCATTGCGCGCTACAGACAGGTGCACGATTTCATGCACATCCTCACGGACTTGCCTGTCACTGTGCTTGGAGAATTGGCACTCAAGTGGTACACACATACAATTATTCTCCTCTCATAGTAGTCACCTCCATAATAACTTGTATTCTATTGAGGTATGAGATGCGCCAAACGGGACTGCCGATGACTGCACTGAGCGCGTTGGTGGGGCCTCTGCGCTTGCCCATGCATGAGAAGGCCAAGTACGTGCGCCAGTACGTCCCTTGGGCAAACAGGTCTGCGTCGCGTGCAGTCTTCATGATGAACGTCTTCTATGACGCGCCWCTTTGAAGAGCCGCTGCACGAACTCCGTGCTCACTGGGCCATTGAGCCCTGGATAGGGCCATCCCTGTAACTTTTATCTCTTATTCCTTTTTTTAAAATAAATATTTATTAATTTATTTCCTTTTGTAGCAAACATTCCCATCGTTGCAACGATGTTTTGTTTTCTGTTTTCGAATTTCCAATTCTCTCCGCACAACCAAACTAAACCAGTCAAGCAAATCCTTCTCTCTTCAATCCATCCATCTCGAAAATCCAATCATGTTTACAAAGAAGAAGGGCAAAAAGGTTCAACCTTTGTGGAAGCCACCCCCACTTCGATCCAGCTTGGGGCTCGAGGTCAAGTTGCTTCACATTTGGCGTTCGCCCCTYAGCAACCTGCCAGTCTGCAAGGACCTGCCTCGTAACTTATCCACAGCCCCTCACTCTGCATCTTGCATCCCTCTTCACATCTATGCAATTGTTCTGTTCTCATCTCCTCTCCCACAGGCCTAGTAAAACGAATTAATGTCACAGCTGACAAGGAAGATGTAAGCCAAAAGCAGTCAGCATCAGCCAAGCCATTGGAGGAAGAGGAAGCTGCCTTTCGTGTGTGGCTCAACTACAACATTCCTGAAGGCGATGAAAAATTCAGGCAAGCATTCATACACATGCAACATTTGTTGTGTCAGTCGCTAAGATCCATTTCCTCACTGCCAAATGCAACAGTGCCACATCTTGGGGACTGGCCAGCACTATTGCCAAGGGGGCCACTTTGAAGGTACGCCCAAAGAAAGAAGGCCATCAGGAGGGAGAGGATCAGCATCAAGCGCTCTACGTGGACCTCTATCAGGACAAGGCCCTTCTCTTCTCTGTGGGCGCCTCTCAGATCTATCCTGTGTCTGACAGCACTCGCTACTTCGTCCTGCGTGTTGAACAAGGTGCCTTGACATCCTTTTCTCTTTTCTCTTTTCTCTTTTTGCGTAATGTGTAAGAAGACAAATCTCATCTCTAAACAAATCTAATCTTGCAACTCAATTCAATTCAGACTCAAACGTGGAAGGAGGAGGGGCATTACCACAAAGGGGCCCGAGGTATGTAGGAATGGCATTCTACACCAGAGATGATAGCGCTTGCTTCTCTCAAAAGATGGCTCATTACCTGAAAGAGAAAGAAGAAGAAGAACTAGAAGAACAAGAGGAGGAGGAGGAGGAAGTAGTAGAAGATGAGAAGAAGGCAAACAACAACAACAACAGATTGGTCTCCAAGGATGCCCTGAAGTTTCTCAAACGGGCAGGCATCTTTGTCAAAGACTTGAAGGACCCGGCCGTGGCAGACATCATCTTCTCCTCTTTGGACACCCACGTCGTGGCGCACGACATCTCTGAAGAAGAGAAGAAGAAGGAGAAGAGACAACACAACAGAAAAGCTGTTTGTGTCGTTGAAGCAGACCAAAAGAAGAAGTCTACAACTACTACAACTACTTCAACAAGAAAAGAAGAAGAAGTTGCAAGGCCAAAGGATAGCTTGGAGGTGATCAAGCAGGTGGTCTTGCAGGTGGCCTCCCGTCTGGAAAGCAGAGAGAGGCTCGACCAAATGAAGAGAGAAATCGACAACGTGCTCGTCAAAAGGCTACAAAGGAGACATGGAGCTGCTCATGGAAGAGCTCTTCCAACAGGCACCCCCCCCCCCCCCCCCCCCAAAAAAAAAAA